>JAQQPU010000133.1:27837-98619 GCA_029168905.1 Artemia sp. Kazakhstan ARC1039 | reverse complement strand
GTGTGTCTGGGCGGGTGTTTGCTTATTCCAATGCATGTCTTTCTCGGTTTGTGTGTCTGAATCTACGTATTTGTATGTGTTTCTGTCTCTCTCAATCTTTTTGTCTGCGTGTCTGGGCGGGTGTTTGCTTATTCCAATTCATGTCTTTCTCGGTTAGTGTGTCTGAATCTACGTGTTTGTATGTGTTTTTGTCTCTGTCACTGTTTTTGCCTGTGAGTCTGGGCGGGTGTTTGCTTATTCCAATGCATGCCTTTCTCGGTTTGTGTGTCTGAATCTACGTATTTGTATATGTTTTTTGTCCATCTCAATCTTTTTGCCACGTGTCTGGGTGGGTGTTTGCTTATTCCAATGTATGTCTTTCTCGGTTTGTGTGTTTTTCTGTCTACAATTACCCAGCCCAGTCTTGATGCAACCTATGCAACCTATTGCGCAAAATACTTGATAACTTCAATTCATCTTGATAACTTCATCAGCCAAATTTTCTACGGCACGTAACTTTTGATGGGTAGGACTAAACTTGATGAAACTTATAAATTTGAATTTAGCATTGAAATTCTGATTCTTTTGATGTATCTATTGGTATCAACAACTAGTTTTCTAGAGTTTCTGTTACCATCGAGCCGGGTCGCTCATTATCGTTACCACGAACTGTTTGAAAAATGCAAAATTCCACATTTTTGTAGATAGGAGCTTGAAACTTCTATAGTAGGGTTCTCTGATACGCTGAATATGATGGTGTGATTTTCGTTAAAGTTCTATGACTTTTACGGGGTGTTTCCCTCCTTTTTTTTGAAACTAAGGCAAATTTTCTCAGGCGTTTAACCTTTGATGGGTACGACTAAACTTAATGAAACTTATATATTTGAAATTAGCAAACAAGTCTGATTCTTTTGATGTATCTATTGGTATCAAAATTCCGTTTTTTAGAGTTTCGGTAGCCATTTAGCAGGGTCGCTCCTCACTGATTAATGAATAGATATTCACTAATCAGTGAAAACAAGATACAACATGTTGGTGAGAGTTGATATTTCATCAAATTTGACAGGTTATCTCTGCAAAAAGCTTTGATACTGTAGTAATTTTCCTTTCGTTTTTCTTAAGTTGTAGCGTAGTTTCGCCAAAATCTTGGGGGAGGGGCAAATTTGAAGCCAATTTTCCTAAATGAAGTGAAAGTGACAGTGAAAACTGAAAAATGAGCCATTTAGTACCATAAAGGCAAAGAGATACTAAAGAAAACTGACCAGTTTCTGTAGACGTTTGAATCATGCAAGCTTATCTTAGTTTTAATAAGATTTATGAAAACACTAAATTTTAACGGGAGGGGGGAAGTGGGGTATAGGGACAGTGTCCCCACTCCTTCGCCATAGAAAATTATGCCTCTGCTCTTAAGGAGAATCTTAACTAGACAATAATAGAAAAATGTAATAAAAACATTAGGGTTCTAAAGATTTTCTTAGACACTGATTTTTGAATTTTCCAGCTAAAGAATATCGATAGCGGTCACATTTTTCGATGGGACGACAGATTACAAAACCTTGTCTGTCATTCTTTCAATTTATTTAAAAAGTGACATAATTTTGGTTTCTGAATTCAATTTTTTTAGTTAGCTCAGTTACATTTTATATAAGACAGTGATGAAAAGGCATCATGGCTCTCATGAAAATAACTTGAAATCCCTAAGACGGACTTTTGAACGTTAATGATAACTCCTCGAACATTGTACTGATTATTTATTCCAAATCATAGGTTTGGGGAGGGTAATATACAAGAGCAAATGAATTCTTTAATGGAAAAATAAGTTCTATAATCCTTGTACTTACAACAGCATCCAAAAACAAAACTCTGTTGGAAGGATTTGATTGGACACGGCCTGAGGTTTTGTCCTTCTGTGAACCTGATTGAAGATTCTTTAAATTAGCCTGATTTGAACAAGTTGCAACTAGTCCCCTTTGGTATCAAAATGTGGGAAGACAGACAAAGTGGTACAATTTGAGTAGCTACGGAACGAGCCTCTCTGTTCGGAGCCTTAGTGGGCACCCTAAAATCCCTGAAAAACTGGGTGTGGTGGTTTCATCTCCATGGCCCAATGACCTCTGTTTGGGCTGTTTTAACATTGACTACTATAAAGGATAATATTAACACTTTATAGTAATTTCGAAGACCAGACTGCCTTTCTATGATGAAAAATAAAAGTTCGAATAGGGGTAAATCCTTCTATTAGACAGATGGGGGTCACTGTACATGTGACAAAAATATCCAGTATTTTTTGCGAATTAGCACTCTCTAATAAAAGGATTTACCCCTATTAGAACTTTTATTTATTTCCGCTTTTCATTTAAATATAACGGGTAGCTAGAGTGGGACGATCTCAAGTATGTCCCTTGGTTTTGTCAGTCATGTAGTTCAAGATTCTTGTGTGGTTCTGAAATTATACTTTGTTGAAATGTTTCTTTACAGCTTTTGTCATATATTCAAGAATTGCCTAGGAAGGCTCTATAATGCATTGTTTGCGCCCCCCATATATTTTTTATCACGCTGGCTTTGAAGTTTTTTAATAAGACATAACGCCTTATAATCCGTAGACAATTCCTTAGATATTGTAAGTTTTTTCTTGGCCATCCCTTATGGATCTGCAATACATACACTGTTAAGAAATATAGAGTTTTTGAAATTACGGTGAAAATGGAAGAACTTGCGTTAAGGTTTGAAAAGCGTAGAGATTATATTGTTGATTTTCCTCTTAATTGCATCCGATAATATTGTATCTTTATTGTAAATTTTAAGTTTTAATGTCGCTCCTTACTTTCAGTTAAAAAACAACTTGTTTTTTTACTTAATTTTTGAACGTTTTTGAATAAATGCAAGTTTTGATCTTGGCTCACCGTAAATGAATAATTAAAACAAAATTTTCATATTATTTTACTTTTATTTGGTTAAATGGCTTTCTCGAAACTTGTTTAATTTTATTTACGAACGTTTTTATTAGTAATAAATATACGTAACTTACGAATTAACTTACGTAACAAACTTCTATATTCATATATTTTTAATACGTATATTAGGGGGTTCGCCCCCTAGTCAATACCTTGCTCTTTAAGCGAAAGTTCGAATTTTGTTCCAGTTCTTTAAAAATGACCGCTTAATCACAAAGGCCGTTAATTAGAATAAATAGCTCTTATGAAAGTACTAAAAAATCTTTGGCTTAAAGAGCGAGGTATTGAATAGGGGGTGAACCCAATCATATATGTAATATTTTCTGTTCGTTTAAAGTTTCGATGTTGCTGCTGATGCAGTTGAAAAACTTGTTTTTTTTATATTTAATTTCTGATCTTTTTTTAAATAATGCTGTCCGGCGTCCCCTTCATAGCAATGTCCCTTACCCAATGAAAACTTCCTTCATGGAAAGATCCTCCCACATAACCCCCGGGGCCCCCCCCCCCCCACTACCAGGCAAAATCTCCCCTGAAAACGTCTGTATGCTTCCCAATAACCAACACTATGTGTTAACATTGGGTAAAGTTCATCACTTTCAGCCCTCCCCCCGGGAACTTCAGAGGATTAAGTCATCCTAAAAGACATACTTATAATATTTTTGAACATGCTGAACAAAATGGCTATCTCAAAATTTTGATCAGGTGACTTTGGAAAAAATGAGCGTGGGGGGTGGCCTAGTTGCCCTCCATTTTTTTGGTCACTTAAAAAGGGCACTATAAGTTTTAATTTCCATTCCAATGAGCCCTCGCACGATATTCTAGGACCGCTGGGTCGATACGATCACCTCTGGGAAAAAAACAACAAAAAAAAAAACAACAAATAAACACGCACCCGTGATCTTTCTTCTGGCAAAAAATGCAAAATTCCACATTTTTGTAGATAGGAGCTTGAAACCTCCACAGTAGGGTTATCTGATACGCAGAATATGATGGCGTGATTTTCATTAAGGTTCTATAACTTTTAGGGGGTCTTTCCCCCTTTTTTCGAAAATCAGCCAAATTTTCTCAGGCGCGTAACTTTTGATGGGTTGTACTAAATTTGATGAAACTTATATATTTGAAATCAGCATTAAAATTTAATTCTTTTGATGCATCTATTTGTATCAAAATACCGTTTTCTAGAGTTTCGGTTACCATTGAGCCGGGACGCTCCTTAACAGTCAAACAGTTACCACGAACTGTTTGACTAGCTAGATTTGGCTTTATTTATGCCCCTTTCGTCTAGGCTCCTTTAGCTCTAGTCTAGGCCCCTTTAGTCCTGTTAGCTCCCTTTAGCCCAAGTCGGATGTGGCAGATGATCGATTTTAACTGGCATTGAGAAGGCAATTTCAAGCCAAGAGGGATCACATTAATGATCATGATGACGAAAGCCAGCAATTGGTTCTAATACGGCTCGATAGTATTAAGCCGGGATTTTGCGTGGCCACAACAGTGTTTTTCCATCTTTTGATGGGCTTGTATCGAGCTAGTTTTGAGAAGGTGGTATCCGACTGCCTTCATCAGGTATATCCACACTAAAAGAGACGGTAATGGGGTCTGAGGTGCTGACAAATGTCATCAAAATAGTGAGAATCAGCTCAGCAGTGAAAGTTGTTCCCGACTTGAGTAGTTATTCTGGGGAAACTAGTTGCTCATTTCTATAAGCGCTCTACTCTCTATTATGAAATTACACCATAGCTAACCATGTCTATGTCTTTGCGCGTGATACCGGTATTAAGGAAATGAAGCATGCAAAACTTAGAATAACTTTGTACATTTGTTCACTGATTTATTGAAACTATATTTATATCATTTAAAGCTACTTAGGGGTTGAAGCTAGCCCTGTTTTAATGTTCTGCTATTATCAGATTATGTTAGGAAGTTGGATTAGCCCAAAAATTCTGCTACCCATGGGAAGAAAATTTTCGTCAAGAAGGTCAGGTATTTTTCATATTTCAAATTTTTAAAGGATACATACAAATATATGGAATCGAATATTATTTCATTGTGCTAGGTTCTATTTTTCGTGTAAAGGCGTTAGCATGTGTTGTCAGAAAGTCGGGTTACTTCTTAAGTAGCGCTATGCACACGGAGAAATTTTCATCCAGTGGCTTAATAACTTTGTTATTTTCTCTAAACAATATATTTAAACGATAAATACATAAGTATGGCATCAAAGTGTATATTACTTTGGGAGGGTCCAAAACACATTCAGTGAGCTATTAACGACCGAGCTTAATCATGTCTTGAGGCCTGAATAATACGTAGCCCAATAGCGCTGCCTAAGTAAAGAGCGATGTGGGCACAGTGTATTTTTTTTGGTTTTAGACCAGGGCACTTTGTATCGAAGGAGTTGTCGTAGAAACTTCGAAAAGGGCTCATTCAATAGAAAATTGAAAGGAATGGTGCCCTTTTTAATAGTCGAAAGTGATTGGAGGACAGAAACCCCCCTCCCACAACCATGTCTCCAAGCACATCCAATCAAAATTTTGAGATAGCAATTTTGTTCAACGTAGTAGAATGGTCCGAAAATTATGTATTTTTCAGGATGAAACCCCATCATACAGCCCTCGGGGCAAGGGCTATAAATTATAACTTGGAGGCATATAAGGTTCATATAGAGAGGGTGATCGTATAAACTTTGGAGGCGGCTTATTGGATTGCTTATCAGAAATTTTAGTGCCCTTTTTGAGATTTATAGGGATGGAAGGGTGGGTAAACCTATTCCACAGCTTTTATTTTCCCAAAATGAATCTGATAGAAATTTGAGATGGCCATTTGTTGTCGTAGAAACTTCGAAAAAAGCTCATTCGATTGGAAATTCAAAGGGCTACTGCCCTTTCAAATACTTGAAAGTGATTGGAGGGCAACTAACCCCCCTCCCACGACCACTAATTCATTCAAATGACGACCACTATACACGACAATTCACGACACATTCACGACCACTATATTGCCAAATCAAAATTTTGAGATAACCATTTTGTTTAACATGATTGAAAGGTCTAGAAATTCTGTCTTTGAGGTTGACAAACCCCCTAGACCCCTCAGGGCAAGGGTTCTAAGTTATGCCCTTGGGGCACATAAGGTTTAAATAGAAAAGGTGATCGTATAAACTTTCTTAGGCCGATCATTCCCCAAAACATATCCGATCGAAATTTTAAGAGTGCTGTTTTGTTCGGAATTGTTGAAAGATCTAGTATTGGGGATATCAACCTCCCCACAGTCCTCAAGACAAGGGCTGTAATTTAGACAATTCGTTCGTTGTTTACAAATAGTATCAAACAGTTCGTGGTAACGAACTGTAAGTAAGGAGTGACCCGGCTCAATGGTAACTGAAACTCTAAAAAACAGAATTTTCATACCAATAGATACATCAAAAGAATGAAATTTTAATGTTGATTTCAAATATATATGTTTCATCAAGTTTAGTCTTACTCATCAAAAGTTACGCGCCTGAGAAAATTTGGCTAACTTTAGAAATAAGGGGGAGAGACCCCCTAAAAGTTATAGAACCTTAATGAAAATCCCACCATCATATTCAGCGCATAAGAGAATTCTACTGTAGAGGTTTCAAGCACCTATCTACAAAAAAATGGAATTTTGCATTTTTTTTACCAGAAGAAAGATCACGGATGCGTGTTTATTTGTTTTTTTTTGTTATTTTTTCCCCAGGGGTGATTGTATCGACCCAGTGGTCCTTGAATATCGTGGGAGGCTTATGGGACCGGAAATTAAAAGTTCTAGTGCCCTTTTTAAGTTACCAAAAAATAGAGGGCAACTAGGCCTCCTCCCACGCTCATGTTTTTCCCAAAGTCACCCGATCAAAATTTTGAGATAGCCATTTGTTCAGCAGGGTCGAAAATATCATAACTATGTCTTTTAGGATCCCCTTAATCCCCCAAAGTCCCCGGGGGGAGGGCTGAAAGTTATGAACTTTACCCAATGTTAACATTTAGTATTGGTTATTGGGAAGTATACAGCCGTTTTCAGGGGGATTTTTTCTGGTAGGTGGGGGGTGGGGGTGGGTTATTTGGGAGGATCTTTCCATGAAGGAAGTTTTCATGGGGGAAGGGACATTGCTATGAAAGGGGCGGTGGATTTCCCATCATTATTAAAGAAAAAGATTATAAATTAAATAAATAAACCAAATTTTTCAACAGAAAGTAAGGAGCAACATCAAAACCTAAAACGAACAGAAAATATTACGTATATGATTGGGTTCACCCCCTAGTAAATACCTCGCTCTTTAGGCCAAAGTTTTTTTTAGTATTTTTATAAGAGCTATTTATTCTAATTGACGGCCTTTGTGATTAATGGGTCATTTTTAAAGATTTGGAACAGAATTCAAATTCTAGCTTAAAGACCAAGGTATTTACTAGGGGGCGAACCCCCTGATATACGTATTAAAAATCTATGAATATAGAATTTGTTACGTAAGTTAATTCGTAAGTTACGTATATTTATTACTAATAAAAACGTTCGTAAATAAAATTCAACAAGTTTCGAGAAAGCCAATTAACCAAATAAAAGTAAAATTAATATGGAAATGTTTTTTAATTATGTATTCATGTACGGTGAGCCAGAATCAAAACCTGCATTAATTCAAAAACGTTCAAAAATTAAATAAAAAAACAAGTTTTTTTAACTGAAAGTAAGGAACGACGTTAAAACTTAAAATGAACAGAAATTATTCCGTATATAAAAGGGGCTGTCCCCTCCTCAACACTTCTCTCTTTACGCTGAAGTTTGACTTTCTCACGAATATATTTTTTTTTAAACAATAAAAAACTTAAACAATCAAAACATTACAAAACTAATTTTTTGTTTAATGAAATTCTTTACTTTTCTTTGAAAAACTTATTTTGTGGAAAAAGTTTTTTAAATTAATTTCTTAAAATAACTAATTTATGTTGTAAATGTATTGCATAGCTACGAATGATTTTTAGTTTTGAATTAAACATAATGAAAAAGAAAAAAAATTGATAAAAATAAGTATCGTTTGAAAACATTAAAACCAAATTAATGTCAAAATTTATTATAAATATATAATTTCCTGGAAACTTGATTAGCATTTTAATTGTTTTTAGTAACTTTATGAAAAAAGAAAATATGCAAAATATATATCACTTTAAGCAAAACCTTAAAGAATTCGGTTTTTTATTTGTTTTGAGTCTGAATTTATCGTTAATTTCTATTATTGTTCGTTATTGTTTCAATTATTCATTCTTATTAGATTCTGTTTGCTAAGTTTTATTTCTATGTGTGTGTCGCTGCTTGTATAGGGTTTAATATCGTTATTTATGTTTTTCTCACCATTTGCATATCTTTTGTCCACTAGTGTGAATATTCTTTCGGTTATTTTTCTCTATAAAAGGTTATAATTTAATGACACAAATACATTCTAAGACCACACTGGCTATACATAACGTATGAAAACAAGAGAGGAAAGGAAATAATACATGAAAAATCAAATGAAATAGGTGAGAAAACGAGAATTTTGTTAGCCAGTGGCAAAATATGAAGACGAAAAACAAGCAAATATTTCGACAAGGACCTCCGCCACGTCGTCTTCGGAGCTAAAAAAAAAAATCAAACAAAATCTAACCTTCCGAAGTGAATCTAACGAGAGCAGAATAGACACTGAATAAAAAAAAAACAGCCAAAAATAAATGAAAGAAGCAATCACCAGTACCTATATTTTGAAAAATCCCTTTTTTAGTATTTGTACTGAAAGAACAGAAATTAAAACGAAAACAAAATAACTCCTTCCACCACTTACATTTCGAAGAATAGTTCTTTTAGTAACTTCACTAAATTAAAAAACATTCTTGCCCCTCCCAAGCATTTTTGCTATTTGGCACCCTTGCTTCACTACAATTGTCCCGATGGTTCGAAGAAGGACTGTGGAAGAAGATGGGAGGAAAATACTCGACTTTTTAACATTTGCAGGTTGTTCTTGTCAAACAAATGAAATATCAAATCTCTTTTTTAATTTTAGCTATTCTGGTGTTCTACATCTAGATTTTAAAAACTTCTACATCTAGAGTCTACATCTGTCTACATCTTGTCTACATCTTGAGGTTAATTGGAGTCAAACTATAGGTTTGACATCATTTTTATTTTAATTTTCTAAAGGCTTCATTTATCCCAGTTGATCCTATGCCTAATAATTATTGGATAGAGCAACTTGTTTTCTTTCCGCAGTCTTTACTCATTAGTGTATTGATTGAATCCTGTCAATATTTCCCTGTTTGATTTCTCCGTTTACAAAGAGTCAAAGTATCCTTTGACGTCCCGCGGTTCATTGCTACGATACGAAATCTATTTACAAGACACATGAGATGAAATTCTTTTCAGAAATTTTTAGAATTCTACTGTATCAGAATTCTATAGAATATTTTATCTGCAAAAGAATTTTGATTTGTGTGGCTTTATTCCAATTGAATCTTTTAATGACAGAAAAATGCGGACCAAAAGAAGTATAAAAATTTAAAAAATTTAAAGATGTTTATAAAGTTTATAAAAAGCTTAAAAATCTTAGGTGTTGTACTCCGACATTACTGACTATTAGATAGGCCTATTATTAAAAAAAAAAAAAAAAATACAAAGTCATATTGTATCTACACTTTATACCGATTAAGTAAAATGAAAAGAAGTCACACTCTTTTTTTTTTAATATGCATATGATAAGTAAGAAAGTTTATGTTATAGGCCTACTTCCTTTTCCCCATTTTTAATAAGTAGTATGAAATCCTATTGTAAAGGAGGAGGGTATATTTATCATTTTCAATTTTATCAAGAAAAATGAAAATGATGCATTTCGCTTTTTTGACGGGAACAATTTACTGTTTTGTGTCTTTTTGAGTAGGATAAAAAAAAGGTTAAAATCTTCACGTGGTGGAATATTTTGGCTTTAATTTAGCGCATACTTCGAGAAATTACGTTTTTTTTTAACATTTTTGCTCCTTTTTATTTTTTGTTCCAAAGTTTTAAAATGTATTGTTTTTAGATGGAAGATTTTGTGCCATTTTCGATTTCTTTCACGAGAAAACACAGATATCCTTTTGTAGAGGAATGTTTTTGCCAGTTCGAATTTTGTATTAAAGTTGTTCCAAATTTTTCTGCAGTTTGAAAGTTTTTCGATTTTTTCTTTTCACAAATTTTTATTTTTGCGAGTGAAAGCACATGTTTTGTCAAAGTTTTACAAATTTTTTGTCAAGACATTTCACTGTTTTTACTTTTTTCGTAAAGTTTTCAAATTCCTTCTTTTTCGATGGAAAGTTCGTTAAGATTTTCAAGTAGTGAAATCACAGATTTCTAATTTTTTCGAGGTTTTTATTCAGTTGCAATTTTTTGATAAAGTTTTCAAACATCTTTAATTTTGTTCTAAAGCTTCCATAATTTCCAATTTTTGATGATTAAAAACAGATCTACAATTTTTGTGGTAAGCTTTTTGCCACTTTATAATTTTCGCTCACGTAATTCATTCTTTTTTGGTTTAAATCAATTAATTTTCCTTTTTTGTTTTTTTTTCAGTAAACTCAATTTTAATTTTTTAGTTTTTGTTAAAAAAGAATCCGTTTTTTCCTCAAGTGATTCGGCACTTTAGTATCTGTTCAAGTATTTTCATCTTTTTCGATTTTTGTTGAAATATATTCATCTTTTTTAATCTTATTTCAAATGATTTAGATTTTTTCAAAAAAAAAAAAAATCAAGTGAATAGGTTTCTTTGTGCCTTATGGTTTTCGCCATTTTAGTTTTTGTCGAAGTAATTTGAATTTTTTTAAATTTTGTTCAAGCAATTTTGAGTTTTTGAATTATTGCCCTAAAGGGTTGGAGCTTTTTAAACTTTGTTCAATCCTTTTTTTTATTTTTTTTTATTTTTCTCCTGTAAATTGGTCTTTTTTCTATTCAAGTTATTTGGTCTTTTCAAACATTTTTCAAGTGCTGTTGTCGTTAACAAATTTTTGTTAAATTAATTTTGTTGTATTCAAATCTTATTCAAGTAATTTTGTGTTTTAAATTTTGTTCAAGTAAATTCGCATTTTCCATTTTTTTTTGTAAATGATTGCAGTTTCTGTTCAAGTAATTTCATCTTTTTCAACTTTTGTTGAAGGAAATTCGTCTTTTTTATTTTTTTTGTCCGTATTTTGGGTTTCAATTCAATTTTCCAATTTTTGTTCAAGTAGTCTTTTCCCAATTCTGTTCAAGTAATTGCGTGTTTTTTTTCAATTTTTGTTCAAGTAAATCTGTCTTTAAATTTTTTTCGATGTATTTTCATTTTTTATATGTAGCTAGACTCCTGCTTGTAGTAACCTTTGCTCTTTGAAAGTTTGACTTGAACATTCACTTAAATTTTAATCGTTTTAAAATTTATTTTTTCGTCTATATCGGTATATTTTATCTTTGGGTTTCATGTATTCTTTAATTGTAATTTCAAGTCATTTGAGTTTGACAAAATACTATGACCCTTTATTTTTGCTTGTCTTAAGTTTGATATAGCTCTTTACTTTTCTTTAAAAATGTCTTTTCTGGAAAGTTTTTTCAAATTAATCCCCTTAAGAAACCCAGCAATTTCGTGGTAGGAAGAACTTAACTATTCATTAAATTTTGAGCATACTGAAGGACATTAAAAGAATTTAGTATTAAAAAATTTCAAACAGTCCTTGGTAACGAACTGTAAGTAATGAGCGACACGGCTCAATAATAACCGAAGCTTTAAGAAACAGAATGTTGATATCAACAGATATATTTAAAGAATCAGCTAATTATGCTGATTCCAAATATATAAAATTCATAAATCAAGAACTTCCCTCCCACACTGCAGCCACGACTAACTACGCGTACACAACTGAAAATTGAAACTCATTTAATTAAACACAAATGGAATATGTAATAAATGGAATATGGGATAAATAGAATGTGTGATGAATAAATAGATTTAAAAACAAATGGAATATGTGATGAATGGAATATGTGATAAAAAATCAGCTAATTATGCTGATTCCAAATATATAAAATTCATAAAATTTGGCGTTACCCATCAAAGGCTACAAGTCTGAGGAAATTTGTGTGATTTATGAAAAGGGGATAAACACCCCCTAAATATCAATAGCTTCCCTCCCACACTGCAACAACGACTAACTATGGGTACACAACTGAAAATTGAAAACACATTTAATTAAACACAAATGGAATATTTAATAAATGGAATATGTGATAAATGGAATATGTGATAAATAAATGGAAATTTAAGTACAAATGGAATATGTGATGAATAAATGGAAATTTAAACACAAATGGAATTTTTGATATACAGTCCGTGCCCAAGGGAATATAGAGTTAATGACCTCTCCGCAGATATATTTATTGAGCCTTTCAACTATTTTGAGTGAAATGAATGTCTCAAATTTTGATCATATGTCTTGGGGACAAGGAGGGCTGGGTAGCAAACCCGGACAAGGGAAGAGACTGGTTTCTATTAAAGAACCTTAGATGGTAAAAAGAGTGCCAAAAGTCTAAATTTTCGATCAAACTTTAGCCCATCGAAATTTTTAACAGCCACCGCTTCCATACAAAGTAGCCAAAAAAAAAATCATAGAGAACAATCTAACACGGAAGGTTCTTTACTTAGCTGATTGTGAATGATTTTGCTATATTTGGACATTATCTTCTCTAGCTTTGTCCTCAAGCCTACCATCCAGTTTGTTCGATATACATCATATGTAAAATGCTCCTTTTCTATGTTGGAAATTTTCTCGACATACAGAATATTGATTTGGTCATTTCAATTGCAGATTGTCGTTAAATGAACGAAAGGTTTTTTTGACGCTACATTTTCGTACTTTTATAGTTTTAATCTAGTTTTTAATATTTTTTATATATTTTGGGAGGATAAAGAGGGAATATTGAGACACAATCTGATCCTAAATAATAATTTTAAGGTAATTATCTAATTGACATGAACCTATTTCGTCATAAATTTTGAATAAAAGCAAATAGGAATTATTTGACCAACTTAGTTTCTTTAAAAAAAAAGGATGAATCTGGCTAAGTGAACGTGCGCTGGGTTGAGAATTCTTTGTCCAAGGGGCACGGGTTCGATCCCTGGCGTGGCCAGTTATTTGATTTGGGACGCTGGTCAGTGGTGTGACTCTGTAAGCTTAGCCGGAGTCAACCCAGCTCTAAATGGGTACCTGGAGAAATCTGGGGAAGGTAAGCAGGAAGGATGTGCGAAAGCACCAGGTGGATGGTCCCCAGCCCCCATTGCACTTCCTGGCTGAAGGGCCACGAAAGGGAGATCAGCGCCGCCAGTTTGGACCTTAAGGATCTAGTCCCGTCATACTTTACTTACTCTCTTTGATTACGAATAACTAGATTTTCGAAGGAAAAAAAACTCTGCAAAATTGATTAAAATTAGAAAACAATTAGAGAAAGACTTAGAAAACAATCAAATGTGAAAGCAAAATGAAAAGATTTAATAATTTATTTTTTGATGTCTTGTTCATTTATTTAGGTGAAGGTGCAGAAGAAGGAAGTACCGTGGCCACAAAACTGCGAAAAAAATGTGTTGCGAGGAAACCGTTAAAGGTGAGAGAAATTTTAAAGCTTCAAGTAATTTTCTCTTTTATACTTTTAATTCAGTGTCAACCTATTAGTCGAATATTTTGTGGTACCAGTTGGAAATATTTCATTAGCTGCCACTAGTTCCTAAGGACTTCTATCCCGGAAGCTATATATGCAGAGGAATGTAAATCGTAAGAAACTCTAGCGAAAAGCCAAATGTCCAGAAGAACAGACGGTTGACCTTAATCTGTCAATATTCCGACGATCCTTTTTAACAACGATGTTTTAACAGCAGTAGCTCGAGACGGACTTACGAGCTAATCAACAGTAGCAACAGGTGGGGTTACCAACAGGAGCAAGAGTGAGCAGGGGAGGAAGTGTTAGGCTATAATATAACTGACACCAGTGTGCTCTACTAAGATGCAAAATGTCTGAAGCCAGAAATGTAAGCCTAGGCTGTGTCTTGCGAGCATAATTTTTCAGTGTCGTTTTTGCAGTTTCTTTCAGATTCGCTCCAATAGGAATATTGAGGTAAATAGAACTTACAAAAGAACCTTACAAAAAGAACTTGGGTTCAAGATGGACTTCTTGAAGATTTGGTTCCTTTATATTTAAACGGTAGAATGGCTGTCTTAAAAGTGTTAAAATCCAAGGTGATATGATCATACTATTCTTGGAGATGCTCAAAAAGTTGAGGACCATCCTTGGAAAGTGCAAGAAATATTCGTTTCAAATTTTAATGTTACTAATTACTTTCAGTTGAAAAACTTGTTTTTTATTTAGTTAAATGTGCCTCAGATGAACTAACTCAGCTTGATAACAAATTTACATTTGCATATTAAAGATAAATTTACATATTAACCAAATTTTTCGAATGGACTGCATAACTATTTTCCAGCAAATGAGCTGCAATGTACCCTTATGGATTTTGAATGGGTGAAGTTGAACATGTAACTTTTCAGATACTCCGAAAAAAAAGCTATCAAAGATAAGATAAGATTTATTCTTCATTAAATACACATACAATAATAAATGTTATTATTCCCCTAAAGGGTCATTGACCTGTAAAAAGGGGGAAGACAAATGATTTACTTACTCAGAGATGAAAAACAAAAGAAAATTTAAAATGATCACTTACTCACAGACAGAAGAGCAAAAGGAGAAGAAAAGAAAATATATATAAAATAAAACTATAGAAACTAATAGATGAAATAAACTAGATTAATTAAGTGGATTAAATAGACTCAAAAAATAAATAAAAATGATAATAAAAAAACAGATAAAAAAAACTTTTACGAAGCCAAAGAATCTTTAACATTTTTTTTAAATGAACCGGATGAGTGACACCTTCGAGCTATTCAGATAACTTATTTCAAACAATATGACACGCCATTAGAGGATTAAAATCTGACCTTATGCAAGGAGTAACTGGAACTTGAACATTATTTGTCATATTGCGAAGATTAATATTATTATGACCGAAGATAGTGAAACACTTAGGGGCCGGGGGAGGTCACCATGAAGCTGAGAAAAAGTTAAACATGCATATGAAAGAATGTATACTGACTCAAGATCATGCAATGGGATAACTAATGAACGATTAGTTTCCTGAATGAGGTGTCTAGCTTTATTGTAAACCTTAGAAAGTGGTTTTAACAGTGAAGGAAAGGTTGACGTCCACACTACTGGATAGTAAGAAACGTAAGATTGGATCAAGCAGTGAAAAAGGGTTTTCAAAATTGACCCAGCAAAAGTATGTCTAGGTTTCCTTAAAATACCGAGACTCCTGCATATCTTTATTAGAGGCAACGCTGTAGCGTTGCTTATAGTAAAGGCCATACGGCTTCAATGTTTAATCATTTTTTTTTCCCCAGAGGCACTTCATATAGAAGGGGTCGTCGTAAAAGCTTCAAAGGGGGCTCATTCGCTTGGAAATCAAGAGTTCTAGTGCCCTTTTTAATAGTCGAAAATGATTGGAGGGCAACTAGCCCCCCTACGACCATCATTCCCCCAAACACATCCAATCAAAATTTTGAGATAGCCATTTTGTTCAGCTTAGTTGATTTTAAGATAGAAAAAACATGTTTTTGAGGAGGACAATCCCCCACAACCCTCACGGCAAGGATTTTAAGTTATGCCCTGGGGGCATATAAGATTTTTATAGAAGGCGTTGTCATAGAAACTTCAAAAAAGGCTCATTCAATTGGAAATTCAAAGGGATAGTGCCCTTTTTAATAGTCAAAAGTGATTGGAGGGTAACTAGCCCCCCCCCCACGTCCATCATTCCCCAAACACATCCAATCAAAATTTTGAGATAGCCATTTTTGTTCAGCGTAGTTGATTTCCAGATTGAAAATATATTTTTGAGGAGGACACTCCTCCACAACCCTCAGGTCAAGGGTTTTAAGTTGTGCCCTGGGGGGCATATAAGGTTTTTATAGAAGGCGTTGTCGTAGAAACTTCAAAACAGGCTCATACGATTGGAAATTCAAGGGTTAGTGCCCTTTTTAATAGTCGAAAGTGATTGGAGGGCAACTAGCCCCCCCCCCCACGCCCATCATTTCCCCAAAAACATCCAATCAAACTTTTGAGGTAGTCATTTTGTTCAGTGTAGTTGATTTCCAGATAGAAAATATTTTTTTTGAGGAGGACACTCCCCCACAACCCTCAGGGCAAGAGTTTTAAGTTAAGCCCTGGGGGCATATAAGGTTTTTATAGAAGGCACTGTCGTAGAAACTTCAAAACAGGTACATTCAATTAGAAATTCAAAGGGCTAGTGCCCTTTTTAATAGTCGAAAGTGATTGGGGGGCTAGTAGCCCCCCCCCCACGCCCATCATTCCCCCAAACACATCCAATCAAAATTTTTAGATAGCCATTTTGTTCAGCGTAGTTGATTTTCAGATAGAAAATATGCTTTTGAGGAGGAAAATCCCCCACAACCCTCAGGGCAAGGGTTTTAAGTTAAACCCTGGGGGCATATAAGGTTTTTATAGAAGGCAGTGTCGTAGAAACTTCAAAAAAGGCTCATTCGATTGGAAATTCCGAGGGCTAGTGTCCTTTGTAATAGTCGAAAGTGATTTGAGGGCAACTAACCCCCCTCTCACGCCCACATTTTCCCCAAACACATCCAATCAAAATTTTAAGACAACCATTTTATTAAACGTATGTTTAAGTTCTGAAAATTAGGTCTTTGAGGACAACTCCCCCAAAGCCCTCAGGGCAAGGGATTCTCCGAATCCCTATGAAGGATTATAATATGAAGGATTTTATAAACTTTAGACGGGACTCATTTGATTGAAAATTGAAAGCTCTTGTTCACTTTTTAAGAGTCAAAAGAGATTGAAGGGCAATTAGCCCCTCTCCCTCCTCCACGTCCCAAATGCATCAGATAAAAATTTTGAGATAGACATTTTGTTGAAATAGTTAAAAGTTCTGATAACAAAAAAACTCCGGTGTAGACACAGCCCACCAGGGCCCAGGGGTAGGCGTTGTAAGTTATGCCCTGGGGTATAACTTACTAAGGGGGGTTTATAACTTATGGGAAGGGGTTTTGTATGGGAAGAACACATAGTTTGGGTATCGTCTCACTGCAGAAGCTTAAAACCTACAGCGTCATTTTATTACTGCGAATTTTAACAGGTATTTGTTTCTCCTGAGCTTAGGTTTAAAATGGCCTTTACTTTTCTTTGAGAAACTTATTTTTCGGAAAGTTTTTTTTAACTAATTTTGATTAAATCAATGTGACGTTTGAAAGATAGGTTATCATCAACAGGAATTCCCAAATAACGAACATATCAATCTTTAGATCTATTAATTATCCCATTTGGTTGGTGAATTTCTGATAACTTGGGATGAACCTGAGAAACACGCAAAAAAAACAAAAAAAACTGGACTTAGAAAAATTTAGGGTAAGATAATTAGAATCAAGCCACAAATTTACGCTCCCAACCAAATTTTCCAAAATTTAATCGAAGCTCTGATTTGCAGTTTCCCGAAGTGCCAAGTGTGCTGTCATCAGCAAATCAAACAAGGACATTAGAAGAAGGCGAACTATAGTTGCCACTATGGGCAAGGGAAGGCTTAGGATGACAAAGTCTACAGCAATTAATAAGTTTCTGCTTTTTCACAACATAATAAAGATCATTTACGTAAATCAAAAATAGCACAGGCCCTAAAACTGATCCCTGGGGAACGCCGAAATTCCCTTTTGAGGGTGACCGGAAAAGTGGATCAACAGAAATTAACCTATCCTTCAAATAAAACTGAAACCAAGAAAATACATTTCCCCTTATGAAAAAATGAGACATCTTCGATAGAAGAATTTCATAGATTTTTGATAGAAGGAATCGAAAGCCTTACGAATATCCAGGAATATAGCAGCCGGAATCAATCCCGAAACTAACGCAGAATGAATAAAATTCAAAAGGGTAATACAGGCATGTTCAATGGAGTGCTTCATTCGGAAACCAAATAGAAAATCATGAAGAAAATTTTTAGATTTTAGGAAAGTAAGGAGACGAGAAAGCATAGCCTTTTCAAAGATTTTACTAAATACTGATAAAATTTAAATAGATCGATAATTTCTTGATCCACCCTTATACAAAACAATAATCTGAGCACGATTGAAAGCATCTGGAGAAACTCCACATTCAAATGAAAGATTAACAAATTTTGTTAGAGGCAAAACTATTGAAGGAAGAATATACTTCAGTATCTTAGAAGGGATAGAGTCTGGCCCAGATGAGGACGAGGTTTTCAAGCCATTAACAATTTTAGTAATTTCACTTGCTGCTACTGGCTCTAGAAACATAGACTTAACACAAGACGGGCCGAGGTAAGGTCTAAAGTCCGGCTTAGGCCGAGACAAAGTAACTGTAGCAGTAATATTCTTACCAATATTAGCAAAGAATGAAGTGAATGCCTCTTGGACAGTAAGCTCACCCTTCACAGCTTTATCACCAATGACCCAAATCATAGGTAAAGAGCTAGATTGAGAACCGGGTTTAAGTACAGAATTGATTACCTTCCAGGTTTAACGAATATCATTGCCACATGCAGCAAAGAGTTTGTATCCTTTTGGATTTTGGTCTTCTTCGGGCAAAATTGCTGTTGATCGCCACAAGATAGCAGAAATCCCCACTTTAACGGATTGTGAACTTTTGTTTACTGAAAGGGGCTTTTTGTTTAGAAATTTTAATTTCGGAACAAACTTTGAACTTCTGTGTCAAGAAAAAAATGCTTTAGCGACGGAAACAAGCATTAAACCGTACAATAGCATGTTCTGTAGTAAAATATTTTCTCACTGTTGTAATTTATCAACCCATGCGAGAAAGCCCTTGTCCCCCACTTACATAAAAATCAACCAGTCCTCCCCCACAACAGCTGATGCATAATTATGGAGCATTGTGCATAATTCTGTGTCTCAAATAAATAAACTTGTTTTCCTTGAATCATCTCAAAATATGTGATTCTCCTACAGAATCTTAAACCCGCTGGATCCATACAATCATTCGTGAACAAAAAATCTCATCTGGAACTGTTCTTTGGATTTTTTTTTTCACACTTTTGTAGGTAAAGAGTAAAAATCTCTGCATGAGGGTTATCTAATATATTGAATTATGTGGTTAACTTTTATAAAGATCACTTCCCTTATTTTCTCATAATTTCTGATGGTTAATTTTGAACTTTAGAATTTTTCCATGTTTGTCGTCACTATAAACGGAATGTTCTTATTTACATATCACTATCAAAAATCCATTTTTAAAGCATCAGTTAGAGATGATTTAACATGAGCCTCTCTTTACTTAAAGTTCTTACCCACGAACGGGGTATCAAGATTAATTTAACTGAGTTGATCTGAGTTAAATTTTTGTTTCCCAAACCCAATGTTCATTTAAAGGAAAATGCTTCATTCCCATCGTGTAATGTAAAAATGTGCACTGTACGCTGTAGTGCAGTACGTCTAAACTGATGCGTCTAAAACGAGCAGAAATTTACGCATTAACTTCCACAAACAGTAAGTTCCCTCTTATAGTAATTAATTAAAAAAACTTTTTCCACAAAATAAGTTCTTCAAAGAAAAGTAAAGAATTCCATTAAACAAAAATGCGCTAAAATAAAATCAAATAATCTACCACGCGTGAAACTACCACAAATCAGCATCGATAAATAAATGAAACCCAAAACCCCTATGCCTTCCCAAAGCCAGAACAAAATTTGCAGTTTACTGAAAAAATACAAATGAATTTGCATTATCAGTTTAATATACATATACTGATATTTAGTAATCCAAATGACAATACTATTTAATTTATAAAGTTATAAAAGTAAAAACATATATATTTTTTTAGTAAACTGCAAATTTTGTTCTGGCCTTAGGAAGGCATAGGGGTTTTGGGCCCAAATTATGTTAATTTCTGCTCGTTTTGAGTTTGACTCGGTTAATTATTGTAATTTCTGTTCGTTTTGGGTTTCACTTATTTATCGATGCTGACTTGTGGTGGTTTCACGCTTGGCAGATTATTTGATTTTATTTTTGTTCATTTTTTGTTTAATGGAGTTCTTTACTTTTCTTTGAAAAACTTATTTTGTGGAAAAAGTTATTTTTAATTAATTTCTGTTCGTTTTATATTAACAGAGTTTTTTCAGGGAAAAAGAAAATAATGCTTAAAATCTTTTCGTTTTTTAAAACTTTATAGTTTGGCCTGCTATTTGTATGCTGGAGAAACATTTTCAGTAATTTTTAACAAAATACACCCTTTTAAAAATCGGGACACAAATAGTAGAGTTTAATTTAGTTTCATAATTCCTCTAGTTGACCTGAAATGGAAAGCTTGATACCATTCGCAACAAAATCTGTTTACTTTCTTTGATAGCTTGAATACACTTACGATATTTTGATTTGGTTAAATTTTAAGAACAGATGTAGCCAATGCCCTCAGTCGTTCTTAGGATACTGCTGAGATGCCTTATTGGGAATTAACATCAACACAGTGCATTTTGATTTAATCTTACATTTAGTTTTTAAACATAATGGGCAAATGAGAGGGTGGGCGTGGGAGGGGGATTAGTTGCCCTCCAATAGCTTTTGACTATTAAAAAAGACATCAACCCTTTCTATTTTCAATCGAATGAACCCTTTTCGAAGTTCCCACAACAACTCTTTCGATACGAAGTGCCCTGGTCTAAACAACAACAACAACAACAAAATAATACGTTATGCCCACATCGATCTTTACTATAAAAATGTCAAGCCTTCCAATCACTTTCGACTATTAAAAAGGGTACTAGGCCTTTCGATTTCCAATCGAACGAGCCCTTTTTGAAACGACAACGCTTTCCAATAAACACCTTATATACCCCCCGGCATAAATTACAACCCTTACCCTAAGGGCTGTTAGGATGGTTGTCATCCTCTAAAACCTAATTTCCAGAATTTTCAACTACGTTAAACAAAATGGCTATGTCTAAATTTTGGTTGGATATGTTTGGGGAAATGGTGGGCGTGAGAGGGGCGTTAGTCGCTCTTCGATCACTTTCAACTATTAATAATGGGACTAGCCCTTTCAGTTTCCAATCAAATGAGCCCTTTTGAAGTTTCTACGACAACAATTTCGTAAGAACCTTATATGCCCCAGGCCATAACTTACAACCCTTGCCCTGAGGACTGGGGGGGGGGGGGGGGGGGTTTGTCTTTATTCAGTACCTAATATCCAGAACTTTCTACTACGTTGAACAAAATGGCTATCTGAAAATTTTGATTGGATGTGTTTGGAGGAATAGTGGGCGTCAGAGGGGGGTTAGTTCCCCTCCAATCACTTTCGACTATTAAAAAGCGCACTAACCCTCTCAATTTTCAATTGAATGAGCCCCTTTTAAGTTTTACGACAACTATATTTATAAAAACCTTATATGCCCCCAGGGCATAACTTATAACCTTTGCCCTGGGAGCTCTGGGAGGTTTGTCATCCTTAAATACATAATTTCCAGAACTTTCAACTACGTTGAACAAAATAGCTGTCTCTAAACTTTGATTGAATGTTTTTGGGGAATTGGTGGGCGAGAGAGGGGGGTTAATTACTCTCCACTCCCTCTCGATTATTAAAAAGCACAATTTCAATTTCCAATCAAATGAGCCCTTTTTGAAATTTCTCCAACAACTTTCTATATAAACCTTATATGCCCTAATGGCAGAACTTACAACCCTTGCACTGAGGGCTCTGAGGGGGTTATCATCCTAAAAGACCTTATTTTCAAAACTTTCAACTACATTGAACAAAAGGGATATCTAAATATTTTGATTGGATGTTTTTTGGAAAATGGTGGGAATGAGACGGACGTTAGTCGCTCTCCAATCACTTTCAGCTATTGAATAAGGCACTAGCAATTTCAATTTCCAATTGAATGAGCCCTTTTGAAGTTTCTACGACAACGCTTTCAATAAAAACCTTATATACCCCCAGGGCATAGCTTACAACCCTTGCCCTGAAGGCTGTGGGGGGGGGAGGGGTTGTCATCCTTAAAGACCTAACTTCCAAAAATTTCAACTACATTGAATAAAAGGGTTATCTAAAAATTTTGATTGGATGTGTTTGGGGAAAAGGTGGATGTGAGAGGGGGGTTAGTTGCCCTAAAATCACTTTGGACTATTAAAAAGGGCACTAGCCCTTTGAATTTCCAATCGAATTTGCCTTTTTTCATGTTTCTACGACAAAGATTTCAATAATAACCTTATATGCCCCAGGGCATAACTTACAACTCTTGCCCTGAAGACTGTGGGGAAAGTGTCCTGCTCAAAGGTATTATTTCCTGGACTTTAAACAGCGTGGAACAAAATGGTTATCTCAATTTTTTTTTTTGGATTTGTTTTGCCCTTTTTGAAGTTTCTACGACAACGCGTTCTATAAAAACCTTGTGTGTCCCCAGGGCATAACCCCCCAGGGTTTTGTCATCCTTAAATACATAATTTCCAGAATTTTCCAGATGTGTTTGGGAAAATGGTGGGCGTGAGAGGGACGTTAGTCGCTCTCCAATCACTTTCAACTATTGGAAAAGGCACTAGCAAGTCCAATTTCCAGTTGAATGAGCCCTTTTGAAGTTTCTACGACAACGCTTTCAATAAAAGCCTTATATGCCCCCAGGGCATAAATTACAACCCTTGCCCTGAAGGCTGTGGGGGGGGTTTGTCATCCTTAAACACCTAATTTCCAAAAATTTCAACAACTTTGAATAACATAGTTATCTAAAAATTTTGATTGGATGTGTTTGGGGAAAAGTTGGGCGTGACAGGGGGGTTATTTGCCCTCAAATCACTTTAGACTATTAAAAAGGGCACTAGCCCTTTGAATTTCCAATCGAATGAGCCTTTTTTCAAGTTTCTGTGACAAAGATTTCAATAAAAACCTTATATGCCCCCAGGGCATAACTTACAACTCTTGCCCTGAAGGCCGTGGGGGAGAGGAGGGGTTGTCATCCTTAAAGACTAATTTCCAAAAATTTCAACTATGTTGAATAAAATGTCCATCTCAAAATTTTGATTGGATTTGATTGGGGAAAAGGTGGGCGTCAGAGAGGGGCTAGATGCCCTCTAATCGCTTTCGACTATTAAAAAGGGCACTAGCCCTTTTAATTTCCAATCGAATGAGCCTTTTTTGAAGTTTCTACGACAACACCTTCTATAGAAATCTTATTTGCCCCCAGGGCATAACTTATAACCCTTGCCCTGAGGGCTGTGGGGGAGTGACCTCCTCAAAAACATATTTTCTATGTGGAAGTCAACTACGCTGAACAAAATGGCCATCTCAAAATTTTGATTGGATGTGTTTCGGGAAATGGTGGGCGTGGAAGGGGTGATGGTTGCCTTCCAATCACTTTCGGCTATTAGAAAGGGCACAAGCCACTCCAATTTCCAATTGAATGAGTCCTTTTCGAAGTCTCTACGACAACTTCTTCGATAAGAAGTGCCCTGGTCTAAAGGAAAAAATAATAAATAATACATTGTGCCAACACCGTTCTTATATGCCTGCAGGACATAACTTAAAACCCTTGCCCTGAGGGTTATGGGGGAGTGACCTCCTCAAAAACATATTTTCTATCTGGAAATCAACTACGCTGAACAAAATGGCTATCTGAAAATTTTCATTGGATGTGTTTGGGGGAATGACGGGTGTGGAGGGGAGGGGGCTAGTTGCCCTCCAATCACTTTCGACTATTAAAAAGGGCACTAGCCACTCCAATTTCCAATCGAATGAGCACTTTTTGAAGCTTCTACGACAAATCCTTCGATACGAAGTGCCCTGGTATGGAAAACGAAAAAAAAAAATAATACATTGTGCCAACATCGTTCTTTACTTAGGCAGCTCTATTGCGCTACCAATGATTAAATACAAAAATCAAGTTTTTTTTAACTGAAAGTAAGGAGCGACGTTAAAACATAAAACGAACAGAAATTATTCCGTATATGGGACTGCCCCCTCCTCAACCCCTCGCTTTTTACGCTAAAGTTTTTTATTGTTTTTAAAAACAAAGTTGTGAGATAGAGTCAAACTTTAGCGTAAAGAGCGAGGGGTTCAGGAGGGGCAGCCCCTTTTATATACGGAATAATTTCTGTTCGTTTTAAGTTTTAACGTCGGTCCTTACTTTCAGTTAAAAAAAGCATTTTTTTAAATTTAATTTCTGAACGTTTTTGAGTTAATGCAGCTTTTATTTTGGTCCGTACATGAATAATAAAACGAAATTCGCATTTTAATTTTACTTTTTTTTGGCTTTCTCGAAATTTTCTATGACGTAACTTACGTCCAATTTTTTTCCAATTCATGAAGAATGAGCTTTTAATCACAAAGGCCCTTAATTAGAATAAATAGTTCTGATAAAAGAAAAAAAAAAACACTTTAGTGTAAAGAGAGAAATAATAAGTAGGGGACGAGCCCAATTATTTATATATATATATATATATATTAATTTCTGTTCGTTTTAAATTTTGATGTTGCTCCTTACTTTCAGTGATTTTTTTTTTCTATCTAATTTCTTATCGTTTTTTAAATAATGCTGGGAAATCCGACACCCCCTTCACAGAAATTGCCCTTCCCCCATGAAAACTTCCTCCATGGAAAGATTTTCCCACGTAACAACCGACCCCCCACCCCCACCCCCCAGATTTCACATTCACATCTAGATTTCACATAGGTTTCAGACCAATTGAAAAAATTCCGCCCTTTTTGGGGTCCTCTTTTTCTGACGAGGGACTAATTTCAAAGGGACCAATTCTTCAATTTATGTTTTGCACATTAGTAAAATTTTCCGACTATAATTCCCGACTTTTTCCGACTAATTTCCCGACTTTGAATTACGACTGTAAGTTTTGAATTGATCATGAAAAGAAACTTTTGCAGAAACAAGGAAAAAGAAATGTCTTTCATATGGAAGAATATATACTACAGTATATTCTGCGCCACATATTCTCCCTACATTTGAAATATGTTTAAATTTTTTTCTATATTGTATTTATATCATGTTTTGTTTGAGGCCGCTCAATTCTAAACGTGGGGAGAATTTTTTTGAAGGGAATTTTCGGTGGGGAATTTTTTTCTGGTGTTGGAAATTTTCTGGGGAGAATAACCAGGGCACTAAACATCGTAGAGAAACGTTTGAAGGGTTTATTTGATAGCTAATACAGTTGTGCAAACTGTTTTTTGTACTGTTTACTGTTGAAAAATAGGACAGGAGAATTGTGAAGGAAAATAGATTGATTTATAGATTGAAAATGTATTCATTATATATTTTAGTAAGGCTAAAGTTTTAAAACAACTAGTAAACGGCATGCTTAGTGAAGACACAAAAAAAGAAATATTCTCACTCTACTGTTAGCATCGGAAGCTACCTCACTCTAATTATACAATGCAAAAATACTCACTTCGGTTCATTTTCCCGTCGTATAATGTACCATGGTTGTCTTCAGATCAGTGATTGGCTCAGGGTTACAGATCCTTAGTAAATATAAGTGTAAGATATAAAGCAATAAGGCTTATTTTTTCAATACAAGCCAAGGGATACAAAACTATGAAGACTTATTGGCATCATCGAATAGTTAGTTAATAAACAAACTAAATGAAATATTTATGTTTTAGGTTGTGCTAGGAATCGGTACCATGGCCATGATATGTGGGACATGGGTTGGCTCAACACACCTTTTGAAGCATGGATACAATCTAGAATTTGAGTTTACGAATGTTTCTTCCGAAGAGGACATTTTTTCCCCAAGGATCGTCGTGCGGAAGTCAGAGGTACTGTCTCTGTTAATCTTGTTGCTATTGCTCAAGACGAAAGACTTATTTAAATTCTATAGAGAAATTAGTATTTAATTTATATATAAAGACCCAGCACACTGCTATGAAATCTGATTCCTTGTTTGTACTATCGCTGTGGATAAATACTCATTCCAGATATTAACGTTGTATATGATATTACGCCAAACAGAATATCCTAAGTCCCCCCCCCAGAAATGCAGAGCCTTCTTACTAAATACTACCTAAAATTTGTTATGTTTTAATAAGACACGCTGACTGCATGAAATATCCACATTGAATAATGCTCACCTGCTTTTAGGCTTTAATTATGACAAAAAAAAACCTTTTAGATCAGTGAATCGTTGGAGGCTCCCGACATTTCCTTTTATATAAAGTAAGGTTCAAAGTAGTGTCAAATAAATTCATAACAATTTTCTTTGAAATAACAGTTAAGAGTGATGTTATGAACAGAATTATGTGGTATATGGGGGGGGGGTATAACTCCCTCAACCTTCACTGCCCCTCCCATTAGAGCTTTCATGAATTTTTTTGATATTTCAAAGAATAAAACGAGTTGGTAAACATTTCATTTACCAGCCTACCATTTAAAATATTGGAAGGAAAAAATTTATTATTTGTAATTTTGTTATTCTGGAAGCATTGTAGTGCAAACTTCAACTTTTTATTGGGTCATTTTTGAGCTAGAGCATTAAATACTAAATTATTGGGGCAAAAGTAAAAAATAGGACCAGGCCATTATTTACACTTTACTGAAAAGAAAGTATATTTTAAAAGTTTTCTCTTTTTCGACTTTAATAAATCCAAAATCATTAAGACTTTCAGGAATCAATACCAGTATGCATACTAAACAGTCAATACCCATTCAGTTTTTTTTTTTTGGCATTGTTGGTTATGATGTTGATTTTTTTTCTTTTTTTCTAAATAAGAACACATATTTCGAAATATGGATTGCTTTCAGTAAAGTGCAAATTATTTTCAGGCTCTTAGAAGGTACAAGGGGCGTTAGCCCTATTCCTCGTCTTGATAGTGTCTACTCATTTTAAGTTTGACTCGGCTGTTTATTCAAATTTCTGTTCGAATGGGGATTTGCTGATTTATTAATGGTGATTTTTGACAGCTTTACGCTTTAATATTTTTTTTGGCATTATTGCTGCTCATCTTTGGTTAAATGTAGCACTTTAGTTTTCTTTGAAAAATTTCTTTTGTGGAAAGACTTTTTTTAAATTAATGATCATAAATGCACGAATGTTAACGCGACACACTAATCATTAATCTCACTTAACGTATATTTTTGGGTAGGCTTCAGAAGCCCTTTTTTCTTACGAATAATTTCAGGAGAACCTCCTCAAATTAAAAAAAATTCAAATGAAAAAAATTCAAATGAATTCACTGGAAATGTACACATGCTGATATTTATTCCTTAAAATCTTAATTAATTTTTGTTTTCTTAAAGTTATAAGTGAAAATATTTAAAAGAATTTTTTCAGTAAGGTACAAATTATATTCTGGCTTTAGAAAGCATAGGGTTTATAACCATTCTCAGATTAATTTCTACTCGTTTTGAGTTTGACTTATTTTAATTTATGTTTGTTTTGGGTTTCATTTATTTATTGATAGTGATTTGCGGTAGTTGCATGCTTTGAAGATTTTTTGATTCAATTTTTGTTCATTTTTGGTTTAATGGAGTTCTTTACTTTATTTTTGAAAAACTTATTTTGTGCAAAAAGTTTTTTTGATTAATTTCTGTTCGTTTTATATTGACATAGTCTTTTTCAGGGAGAAAGACTGAGCTTCTTCTGAAGTTAAACGACCATCCCTTCCATAAAAACCTTTAATATCCCCTGGGTATAACTTACAACCCTTGCCCCTAATCTCTGGGGTTCCTTTCAACCCCAAAATTCTTGTTATATGATATATAGACTATTTTAAATAGAATGGCTATCTCAAAGTTTCTATTAGACGTATTTCGGCACAATATGACGTGTGTATAGGGGTGAGAGGGTAGCTGCCCTTTTATCACGTTGACTCTTAAAAAGAACACTAGGGTGCCTGATTACCAATCTAATGAACCACCTTTGAAGCTTATATGACCACACTTTCTATAAAAGCCTTTTATGTCCCCAGAGCACAGCTTACAACCCTTGCCCTGAGGGCTGGGGGGGGGGGGATTTATTATCCCCAAGACGTAATTTTCCGACGTTTTCGATAGGCTTAACGAAATGGCTGCATCAAAACTTTGATTGGAAGTGTTTGGAGAAATGATAGGCGTGAAGAAAGACATTTGCCCTCTGATCACTTTGGACTAATAAAAAAGGCACTAGTCCCCTCAATTTCCACTCGAATGAGCCCTTCTAAGACAAATTTTCTATAAAAAGGCTATATGCCCCAAGGACATAACTTACGACCCTTGTCATGAAGGCTATGGGGGGAGGGTTGTCATCCTCAAGGACATAATTTCCAGACCTTTCAACTACGATGAACAAAATGGCCATATCAAAAATCTGATCGGAAATGTTTTGGGATTTGATGGGCGTTGAGGGGGGAGTGATTCTCCCTCTGATTACTTTCGACTATTAAAAAAAGCAATTGCCCTCTCAATTTCCAATCGAAAAAGAGCCCTTTTTGAAGTTTTTGCGACAACACTTTTTATATAAATTTATATGCCCCAAGGGCATAACTTACAACCTTATCCTTGAAGGCTGTTGGGAGTTGGCATACTCAAAAACGTAAATTCCGGACCCTTCAACTAAGTTGAACCAAATTGCCATATCAAAATGTTGATCGGAAGTGTTTTGGGAAATGATGGGTATGGAGGGGGGCAGTCGCCCTCCGGTCGCTTTTGACTATTAATTAGGGCACTAGCCCCTCTCAATTCCCAATTGAATGGCCTTTTTGAAGTTTCTATGACAACGCTGGCAAAGACCTAATTTCCAGAACTTTCAACTACGTTGAACAAAATGTCCATCTCAAAATTTTGATTGGATGTGTTTGGGGAAATGGTAGGCTTGAGAGGGGCGTTAGTTGCCCTCCAATCACTTTCGACAATTAAATAAGGCACTAGCGCTTTGAATTTCCAATCGAATGAGCCTTTTTGAAGTTTCTACGACAAAGCTTTCTATAAAACCTTATATGCCCCCAGGGCATAACTTACAACTCTTGCGCTGAGGGCTCTGGGGAGGATGTCATTCTTAAGGACATAATTTCAAGACTTTTTAACTATTATGAACAAATTGGCTATCTCGATATTTTTATTGGATATTTTTGAGGAAATGGTGGGCGTGGGAGGGGTTTTAGTTTTCCATCTATCACTTTTGACTATCAAAAAGGGCACTAGTCCTTCGACGTTTTCGAAGTTTCTACTACAGCACTCTATAAAACCTTTTATGCCCCCCAGGGCATAATTTACAACCCTATTTTGAACTTTTATTTTACTACAACCCTTGCCCTTGGAGGTCTGGGGGAGGGGGGGAGTCAATCATCCTCAAAGACATAATATCCAGAACTTTCAACTACGTTAAAAAATGGCTATCTCAAAATTTTGATTAGATGTTTTAGGGGAAATGGTGGGCGTGAGAGGCAGGTTAGTTGCCCTCCAATCAGTTTCGACTAGCCTATTAAAAAGGGCACTAGCCCTTGAAATTTCCGATTGAATTCATTTTCAATTTTAGAAAACCTTATATGCCCCCAGGGCATAACTTACAACCTTGGCCCTGAGGGCTCAGAGGGGAGTGTCTCCTCAAAGCCTAATTTCAAGAACCTTCATCTACGTTAAACAAAATGGCTATCACAAAATTTTGATTCATGAGTTTGGGGAAATGGAGCTTGAGAGGGGGGCTAGTTGCCCTCCGATCACTTTCGACTATTAAAAAGGGCACCAGCCCTTTCAATTTAAAATCGAATAAGCCATTTTTGATGTCTTTACGAAAACGTTTTCTATAAAAAAAACTTTATATGCCCCCAACGCATAACTTTTAACACTTGCCCTAAGGGGTTTGGGGGGTTTGTCATCCTCAAAATCATAATTTCCAGAACTTTCAAATACGTTGAACAAAATGGCTATCTCAAAATTTTAGTTGAATGTGTTTGGGGAAATAGTGGGGGTGAGAGGGGGGTTAGATGCTCTTCAATTACTTTCAACTGTTAAAAAGGGCACTAGCCCTTTCAATTTTCAGTCGAATGACCCCTTTTTGAAGTTTTACGACAAAGCTTTCTATAAAATCTCATATGCACCCAGGGCATAACTTACAACCCTTGCCCTCAGGGCTGTTGCGGGTTGTCATCCTCAAAGACATAATTTCCAGAACTTTCAACTACGTTGAAAAAAATGGCTATCTCAAAATTTTGATTATATGTGTTTGGAAAAATGGTAGGCGTTAGACGGGGTTAGTTGCCCTCCAATTACTTTCGACTATTAAAAAGGCCACTAGCCATTTTAATTTCCAATGGAATAAGCTCTTTTTGAAGTTTCTACGACAACGCTTTCTATAAAAACCTTATATGCCTCCAGGGCATAACTTACAATCCTTGCCCTGAGGGCTGTGGGGGTAGGGGTTGTCATCCTTAAAAACCTAATTTCCAAAACTTTCAACTACAGTGAACAAAATGGATATCTAAAAATTTTGATTGTATATGTTTGGGGAAAAGGTGGGCGTGAGAGGGGTTTAGTTGCCCTCTAAAGACTTTCGACTATTAAAAAGGGCACTAGCCCTTTGAATTTGCAATGGAATGCCCCCTTTTTCAAGTTTCTACGACAAACTTTCAAAAAAACCTTATATGGCTTCAGGGTATAACTTATATACCTTGCCCTGAGGGCTCTGAAGGGTTAATCATCCTCAAAGACACAATTTCCAGGACTTTCAACTACGTTGAACAAAATGGATATCTCAAAATTTTGATTGAATTTGTTTAGATAAATGGTGGTATTTGAAGAGTTGTCAGTTGCCTTCTTATTACTTTCGAATATTGAAAGGGCACTAGCCATTTTAATTTCCAATCGAATGCGCTCCTTTTGAAGTTTCTACAACAACACTTTCTATGAACACCTTATATGCCCCAAGGGCATAACTTATAACCCTTGCCCTGAGGGCTGTGGGGGGTTGTCATCCTCAAAGACCTAATTTTCAGAACTTTCAACTATCTGAACAAAATGGCTATTTAAAAATTTTGATTGGATGTGTTTGGGGAAAAGGTGGGCGTGACAGGGGGGTTAGTTGCCCTTCCATTACTTTCGACTATTAAAAACGGCACTAGCCCTTTGAGTTTTCAATCGAATGAGCCTTTTTTGTAAGTTTCTACGAAAACCCTTTCTATACAAACCTTGTACGCCCCCAGAGCATAACTTACAACCCTTTCCCTGAGGGCTGTGGGGGAGTATCTCCTCAAAAAATAATTTCTATCTGGAAATCAACTTTGCTGAACAAAATGGCTACCTCAAAATTTTTATTGGATGTGTTTGAAGAAATGGTGGGTGTGGAAGGAGTTTTAACTGCCTTCGAATCACTTTTGAATATTAAAAAGGGTACCAACCACTCCAATTTTCAATCCAATGAGCCCTTTTCAAAGTTTTTACGACAGCTCCTTCGATACAAAGTGCCCTCGTCTAAAACCGAAAAAAAATAATACATTGTGCCAACATCGTACGGTACTTAGGCAGCGCGGTTGCGCTGCCTATAATCTATTCCCTCCCGGTTTCTGCGGCGACCCTTTTTTCGTTCGGCCTCAGATGAATGGCCATAGATGGTGTAGTTCCGATTTCCTTTAGTCCTTTTTTATGATCTATTCCCTCCCGGGCGATCTTCTTTTTCTTCAGCTTCAGATGGATGGTCATACATGATGTAATTGCGATTTCCTTTAGTCTTTCTTATGATCTATTCCCTCCCGATTTCAGGGTGACCTTCTTTTCGTTCAGCGTCAGATGGATGATCATAGATGGTGTACTTCCGACTTATTTTATTCCTTTTTAAGATCTATTCCCTCCCGATTTCTGGGTTGACCTTTTTAACGTTTGGTTTCAGATGGACAGTCATAAATTGTGTAGTTCTGATTTCCTTTGGTCCTTTTTTATTTTGTATTCCCTCCCCATTCCTGGGGCGACCTTCTTTTCCTTTGCCCTTAGATGGATGGTCATAAATGCTGTCCTTTCGATTTCCTTTAGTCCTTTTTTGTGATCTAATCCCTCCCCGTTTTTGGAGCAACCTTCTTTTCGTTTGGCCTCAGATGGATGATCATAGATGGTGCAGTTCCGATTTCCTTTAGTAACTTTTTATGTTCTATTCCCTCCCCATCTCTGGGGCGACCTTCTTTTGGTTTGACCTCAGATGGACGGTCATAGACGGTATACTTAGAATTTCCTTTAGCTCTTTTTTGTCTTCTGTTCCCTCCTCGTTCCTGGGGTGACCTTCTTTTTGTTCGACCTCAGCTGGATGGCCAAAGGCCCAATCTTTGATTGTCGCATAACCCTCTTTCCAAATTTTCAAAAGAATAGGGGAATTAAATATTTTCAAACAAACTTTTTTATTGATAGGGATTTATTTGAATTTTGCATTAGCCTTCAAGTGTAAACGAACGTTAACACAACATACCAATCTTGAATATTTAGTAACATTAATTTTCGAGCAAATTTTTGAGAGCCTAATTTTCTTACTAAGAAATCCGGCGGATAAAAAAAAACTCGGGGAAAGAACGAGTAAGCCTATTGCCTAAATGTCGTAAAAACCAAATAAGATACCAAAAACAAAGTAGACTAGTCGAGAGGTTTTTGTCAATTTAAGCCACTGTATATAAATAACATAACAGTAAAATCAAAGTTTACTGATTTTTGGCACTACATCCTCAGCGCATACAAACAGCTCCTCCTATTTACTGTGTCATTAGCGGACCAGTGTAAATTTGTCAGTCACTGAATAATGGTGCTCTCATTTGATCTGCCATCAGCGGTCCAATTACCCCGGAACACGTATTTTGGCAGAAACTTTCTCTTTGGCAGAGCCTTTGAAACCAACTTGAGACTTTGCAACCTACTTGTAATTCCTAAGAACATCTAATAATAACATTGTACTACTAATTACCGGTTCTTATATTTGTATTGGGATAAGGTAATTTTAAATTACATTCTTTAAATTTTAGTGTTACAACGTTGAAGCCAAGTTTCGCGTTCAAGAGAAATCTGACTTGTTTACCCGTGAAAAAATCGAATGTCGCTTATGTTTATAGGTGTTAAATGTTCTCCGGAGCACTTGCATTTCGGTCCGGGTTTTTTTAATGGTTGAGATAGGGAACAATCATACTGTCTTATATTTATATACGTTGATTTATTCGCAGTGGGTTGTAAACCTAAGTTTGCCGAAACTTTCAACTAAAACGTCTTGAATTTTTTCAACCAAAATAAAAAGCAGTTGTAGGGTCAACTACAACTGTTGTAGGAATTTCCTCTTCAAATTCCTTGTTAATTTTTGAAAGAGTTGAGCAAGTAGACATTCTCAAGTGTTTTTTTTTATAGCTTGTAATATCGTGACCAACTGCATAGCCTGGAATATAACAAGACATCAAGGTATTTTTAAGGCTTATAAAGCTACTAAAGATCCTTATAATACCAAACACAGTACCCTGCATGCGGTTAATGACCAGCTTGAACTTTTCCTTAAAAAAATCTCAGGCAAGCACAAACTGCTAAAAAAGTGGAATATAAATGTGACCTTTTCCACTGATGTGATTAATGCCAGTGAAGAGCGAGTTAAGCTCTAAAATGTGTAATTGCTGAATGAGTGAAAAGATGTCGTTGCCCTTTAAAAATCATGTTTCCATAATTACTGCATGGTTACATGCAGTAATCAGCAGTCGTCAAACTGCTGGTGATACTGGAAGTAAAGAGCAACTCTTGGCCAAAATTCTAAAAACTAAATTTATAGTTAGACTGTTTGACTCTGTTGTTTTAAGAGGGACTGCTTAAGCTTAATCACAGTAGGAACGAGATAAAACGGGACATCTTTCATGAAACCTCGAGAATGGAAGAGCTTATTAATATTCATTTGAATTAAACAGCAAAAGTCTTTGTTACAATCAGTCTAATTTCAGTTCAGGTAATCAGTAAGAAAATACTTGCAATTATCGATTAAATGTATTTGCTTCACCTATAAATGTTTTCAGCATAATACTATGAAACCTTAGCGTAAAAAGAGGGGGCTAAGGAAGGGGCGTACACCCTTGTATATGGAACAATTTCTGTTCCTTTCAAATTTCAATATCGCCCTTAGCCATCATAATAAAAAAAACTCTTTATTATTTAGAGTTTCCTTATATCCTGGTACATTAAGGTACCAGGAGATTAAGATATTTAAACTGTTTTTAGCTTGTGCAATTGATTGTATTTTGTTTTGAAGCTCTAAAGATAGGTGTTTTGACCTAGTTGGTAAGAACCATCCATATCCTTAATAACTTCTTAAAATTCCATGTAGATTTCAATATTTTTCATTTTGAACTATTCAGGGAATTCTCAGCGAAAAGTCCGAAATTCAATATTTTCACCTCAGCAGTCAAATATGCTATTGGTGTCTGCATTCTAGAGAGATTTAGCGAAGGAACATTTTGCATCGACAATTTATAAAAGGGACCAGTGTAAGCAATTTTCGATTTCTGTTTCAGTGACATTCAATAGTCAGTATTGATTTAACTGAGTTTCGAAATTAATTCAGCCGGCAGGAATAAGGGATTTCAAAGCATCGTAGACTTCTAGAATTCTATCATTCAATGAGTAAGTCCCGAGAAACTAAAAGATTACTTTCATTTAGTTACGTGGTAGTAAGTGTCCTGTAATTTTATTGGCCCTTTGTATGATATTTTTCGTAAGCCAATTCCATTGTTCCTTATGTTTATAATACAAATGGAAGGTGTGCATTAACTGGTGACTGGTTTGATGTTAAATAGCATACTTTACCCAAAATTTCAAAATAAAAAGACGGCTGAATCGCTTTTCAAACCTGCTTGCAAGTAGAGTAATCGCAACAGGCACAATATTCTTTTAGAATCTTTTTCAGCAGAGATTTTTGAGCTTGTAAGGCTTTACTCCCAATACCATTCAGTTTTTCTTCAAATTCTTTCTGACTTTTGTGTATTCCTAGAGTAGAGTTTCCTAAGTATGATGGCTCTGAAGCTAGAAATAAGTTACTGAAGATTTTGAATACGATTCTTATAAAAGGGGAAGTACCTAACGATTTTAGGAGAACCTTAATTAAACCACTGTATAACAAAGGTGATAGGAGTGAGTGTGGTAATTGCCGAGGCATTAATCCGGTTTCTTTAGGTAGCAAATTACTTAGTAATATGACACTTTTCAGACTGAGAGATGCTGAAGACGAAGTTTTAAGAGAAGAACAGTGGCGGTTTTAGAAAAGATAGAGGATGTGTCGACCAAATTTTCACTCGTAGGTTAATAACTGAGAAGTGCCTGAGTTATCAAACACCTTTGGTACTCAGTTTTATAGGTTATGAGCAAGCGTGCGATTCTCTTGACAGAAGAGCTTTAGCAAAGGTCTTATCCCTCCATGGTACACCAGACAACTACATTAAAGTGATTATCGCTTTGTAGGAGAACAACACTGCTGCCGTTAAGGTAGGAAATCAGGTTAGCAGCTGGTTTTGTATTAAATCAGGAGTTAAGTAGGGTTGTGTTTTATCCCCCTTTATGTGGATCGTTTTGATGGCTTTTGTACTATGAAGCACAGCAAAGGCAATGGCAGACCACGGAGTCAAATGGGGAGAAAAAACTCTCTGGGACTTAGATTATGCTGTTGATTTAAGCATCCTAGATGAAAGTATGAGCAAAATGAATAAACTTTTAGAGGCTTTGCGAGTTCAAGGTGCTAGAATAGGGTTAAATATTAATTTTAAGAAGAATAAGTCACTAAGGCTAGGAATATGTGAAGATGAAAAGGTGACGTTGAGTAACAAAAAGATTGATCAGGTGGGCAGCTTCACTTACTTTGGTAGTATTATTAGTAAAGATGGTGGGAGCAGACAAGATATTAAAAGTAGAACATCCAAGGCTTAGGGGGTATTTCACAGTTTTAAAAAAAGTTTGGAAGAATAGGAAGATAGGTTTGCAAACCAAGATTAGAACATTGGAAGCTACAGTGAATACAGTGGTCAAATATGGCTTTGAAGCTTGGGCGCTCCGAAAAGCTGATGAAGATTTGCTAGATTTTTTTTTCCAGAGAAATTGCCTACGGATTGTTCTGGGTACCCGGCTGACTGACCGTGCTTTAAAGAGTAGACTATAAGAAAAATGTGATTCAATCCCACTTTCTAGGCTATAATGAAAGAAAGGTTGAGATAGCTATGGTACGTTCTGTGGATGAAGGATGACAGATTGCCGAATATTGTCCTTTTCGGCCAATCGTCTAGGGCTAAACAGAAAGCATGTCGTCCTCGTCTGGGGTGGGATGATGTCATAAAGAAATATTTATGGGAACTGGGAACTTTTTTTAAGTTTAAGGAATTAAGGAAATGGATACTTTTTGGAAGTGGGTAAAGAGGGAGGCTTTGAATAAATTGGTATGTAGGAGGAGCTTGCGGAGCTATGCTTGCCTCAGGCGGCTTGGTGTTGCTGTGAGTTGTTAGTAGTAGTAGTAATACTAGACTAGAGACTACATTCTATCATAGGCAGCGCAATCGCGCTGCCTCAGTAAAGAATGATGTTGGCACATTGTATTATTTTTTGGTTTTTGGTTTTTGGTTTTTCCATACCAGGGCACTTCGTATCGAAGGAGTTGTCGTAGAAACTTCGAAAAAGACTCAATCAATGGGAAGATGGTCTGGCTAGTGCCCTTTTTAATATTCAAAAGTGATTGGAGGGCAACTAGCCCCCCCCCCCCACGCCAATCATTCAACAAAACGCATCCAATCAAAATTTTGAGATAGCCATTTTGTTCAGCGTAGTTGATTTCCAGATAGAAAATATATTTTTGAGGAGGACACTCCCCCACAACCTTCAGGGCAAGGGTTTTAAGTTATGCAGTGGGGGCATATATGAACGATGTTTGCACAATGTATTTTTTTTTCCCTTTAGAGCAGGGCACTTCGTATCGAAGAAGTTGTCGTAGAAACTTGGAAAAGGGCTCATTCAATTGGAAATTGGAGTGGCTTGTGCTCTTTTTAATAGTCGAAAGTAATTGGAAAGAGACTGACACCCCTTCCATTCCCACCATTTCCCGAAACACATCCAATCAAAATTTTGAGATAGCCATTTTGTTCAGCGTAGTTGATTTCCCGATGGAAATGATATTTTTGAGGAGGAAACTCCCCCACAGCCCTCAGGGCAAGTGTTGTAAGTTATGTCCTGGGGCCATATGAGGTTTTAATAGAACGCGTTGTCGTAGAAACTTCCAAAAGGGCTCATTCGAATGGAAATTGAAATGGCTAAAATGGCTTGAAAGTGATTGGAGGGCAACTAACCCCCCTCTCACAGCCACCTTTTCCCTAAACACATCCAATCAAAATTATGAGATATCCATTTTATTCAACGTAGTTTTAAGTTCTGGAAATTAGGTCTTTGAGGATGACAGCCCCCCCCCCCATAGTCCTCAAGGCAAGGGTTCTATGTTATGCCCTGGGGGCATATAAGGTTTTTATAGAGCGCGTTGTCCTAGAAACTTTAGAAAGGGCACATTCGATTGGAAATTGAAATGGCTAGTGCCCTTTTTTAATAGTCGAAAGTGATTGGAAGGCAACAAACACCCCTTCCACGCCCACTATTTCCCCAAACACATTAAGTAAAAATTTTGAGATAGCCATTTGGTCCCACGCACTTCAAAGTTCAGGAAATTATACCTTTGAGCAGGACACTCCCCCCACGGTCTTCAGGGCAAGGGTTATAAGTTATGCCCTGGGGGCATATAAGGTTTTTATTGAAATCTTTGTCGCAGAAACTTGACAAAGGGCTCATTCGATTGGAAATTCAAAGGGCTAGTGCCCTTTTTAATAGTCGAAAGTGATTTGAGAGCAACTAACCCCCCTCTCACGCCCACCTTTTCCCCGAATATATCCAATCAAAATTTTTAGATTGCTATTTTATTCAAGGTAGTTGAAAGTTTTTGAAATTAGGTCTTAAAGGATGATAACCACTCCCCCCCCCCACATGCTTCAGGGCAAGGGTTGTAAGTTATGCCTGGGGGCATATATGTTTTTTTTTTTATAGAAAACGTTATCGTAGAAACTTCAAAAGGGCTCATTCAATTGGAAATTGAAAGGGCTATTGCCTTTTTTAATAGTTGAAAATGATTGGAGAGCGACTAACGCCCCTCTCACGCCCACCATTTTCCCAAACACATCCAATCAAAATTTTGAAATATCCATTTTGTTCAACGTAGTTGAAAGTTCTGGAAATTCGGTCTTTTAGGATGATAACCCCCTCAGAGCCCTCAGTGCAAGGGTTGTAAGTTATGCCCTGGGGTCATATAAGGTTTATATAGAAAGCTGCTGTAGAAATTTCAAAAAGGGCTCATTTGATTGGAAATTGAAATCGCTCTTTTTAATAGGCTAAAGTGAGTGGAGAGTAATTAACCCGCTCTCACGCCAACCATTTCCCAAAAACATTCAATCAAAGTTTAGAGATAATCATTTTGTTCAACGTAGTTGAAAGTTCTGGAAATTATGTATTTAAGGACGGCAAACCCCCCAGAGCCCCCAGGGCAAAGGTTGTAAGTTATGCCCTGGGGGCATATAAGGTTTTTATAGATTGACTTGTCTTCAAAAGCGGATCATTCAATTGGAAATTAAGATACCTAGTGCTCTTTTTAATAGTCGAAAGTGATTTGATGGTAACTAACCCCCCTGTCACACCAACAATTCGTCCAAACACATCCAATCAAAGTTTTCAAATACCCATTTTGTTCAATGTAGTAGAAAATTCTAGAAATTAGGTCTTTGAGAATGACATACCCCCAAGCCCTCAGGTCAAGGGTTATAAGTTATGCCCTGGGGGCATATAAGGTTTTTATTGAAAGTTTTGTCGTAGAAAGTTCAGAAGGGCTCATTTGATCGGAAATTGAAGGGGCTAGTGCCATTTTTAATAGTTGAAAGTGATTGAAGAGTGACTAGCGGCCTTCTCACGCCCACCATTTCCCCAAACACATCCAATTAAAAATTTTAGATAGCCATTTCCCAAGCCACCCCCAAGCCTTCCCAAGGCCAGAACAAAATTTTTACTGTACTGTAAAAAATGCAAATGAATGTGCATTGTCAGTTTAATATACATATTCTGATGTTTAGTAATCAAAATGTTTATATTAGATTTATTAAAGTTATAAAAGTAAAAACATTTATATTTTTTTAGTAAAGTGCAAATTTTTTTCTGGCCTTGGGAAGGCATAGGGTTTTGAGCCCAACTTATATTAATTTCTGTTCGTTTTGAGTTTGACTCAGTTATTTATTGTAATTTCTGTTCGTTTTGGGTTTCATTTATTTATCGATGCTGATTTGTGGTAGTTTCACGCTTAGTTGATTATTTGATTTTATTTTTGCTCATTATTGGTTTAATGGAGTTCTTTACTTTTCTTTTAAAAATTTATTTTGTGGAAAAAGTTTTTTTAATTAATTAAAATTACTCCGACCAACGTGAAAGCTTTTTCCAATCTCAGAGCTAAGGCTCGAATTCAATGACTCTTCCTCCCTATTACTACATTAAAAAATAATGGTACTATTTGACCAAATGTATGGATGAAAATCAAAATATGGGCATTGCGATAGAAATTGGATAAAGTCCTACTTGAATGGAGTAATTATTAACTTTGTCATGTACGAAAAGATATACGCAAGGAGCGTCCTGAAAGAGAAACAATTTCATTCGCTGCCAGTGACAGAAACTAGTTGCAATCGCGGCTGTGCCAGTACCTTTTCTTTAGTCCAAATTACTTTAGCTTGCCAAAATTAGTTATACAAGTTAGAAATTCCAAACGAAGTGAGGAGCGTATTTTGAGCTTCTAATCATTAGGCTGCTAGTTCAAACTTGTTCTTAGGCCTTGGGTTGAGTTCAGTGAAACAAGGCTTAATTTAAATATGGGCGAGTTACGTAAGGATGTCAAATGAGGGCTAATCAGGGACGGGATTTAGTTAAACGGGGTAGAGTTGCACTTGGGCTGAGTTACACGGGACCCAGTTAAACGGCGGTTCGGTTGCACGAGGTTTCAGTAAATAGAGTTCAGTTACACGGGGATTGAGTAGCACAAGCGTGTAGTTGCACGAGTGTTCAGTTAAATCGGTTTGAGTTGCACGTGTGTCTAGCTAAATTGGGGTCCAATTGCACAAGGGTTCAGTTAAATTAGGTTGAGTTGCTCAGAAGCTTAGTTACATGTCTTTAGTTATATACACTTCCTTGTTATACTATTTATTGTGTCATTACAACACTATCGTGTTTTTTGTGATCTTTAAATGCATTTGAATGTGACACCACTCACTTTATTTTTTTTAAAATTATGTTACACCCCACCGGCGGGGTATGTGCCCCAAGTTGGGAGCCTTAAATGAGAAACAGACCCATGTTGCTCCTTAAATTCAATTGAAAATAATTGTTTTATTTAATTAGATTTAAGGGAATTAGAAACTTTCATAATATGCAGCACAATAGCATTGCCCAAGTAAAAAACGATGTTGGCATAATATATTTTTTTTTGTGGGGGGGGGGGGGGGGGGGGTTTGGTCTTAGACCATGGCACTTCGTATCGATGGTGTTGTCGTAGAAACTTCGGAAAGGACTCATTTGATTGGAAATTTGAAGGTTTGCGCCCTTTTTAATAGCCAAAAGTGATTGCAAGGCAACTAACATCCCTTCCACGCCCACCATTTCCTCAAACACATCCAATCCAAATTTTGAGATAGCCATTTTGTTTAACGTAGTTTAAAGATCTGGAAATTACGTCTTTGAGAAGGGCAATCCACCACAGCCCTCAGGTCAAGGGTTGTAAGTTATTCCCTGGGGGCATATAAGGATCTTATAGAAAGTGCTGTCGTAGAAACTTCAGAAAGGGCTCATTCGATTGGAAATTCAAAGGGCTAGTGCTCTTTTTAATATTCGAAAGTAATTGGAGGGCAACTAACCCCAAGTAACCTGGATATTATGTCTTCGAGGATGACAAGCACCGCACAGCCCCCAGGGCAAAGGTTGTAAGTTAATCCCTGAGGGCATGTAAGGTTTTATAGAAAACGTTGTCGTAGAAACTTCAAAATGGGCTTATTCAATTGAAAATTGATTGGGCTAGTGCCCTTATTAAAAGTCAAAAGCGATCGGAGGGCAAATGCCCCCCTTCCCGCCCATCATTTCCCCAAACATTTCCGATTAACATTTTGATATAGCCATTTTGTTGATCATAGTTGAAGGGTGTGGAAATTATGTCTTTAAGTGTGACAACCCCCCTCCCCCACAGCCCTCAAACCTAAAGTTGTAAGTTATGCCCTGGGGGGCATAAAAGGTTTTTATAAAAAGCGTTGCCGTAAAAACTTTTAAAAAGACTCATTCGAGTTGGAGTTGAGACGGGTATTGCCCTTTTTAATTGTCGAAAGTAATCAGAGGGAGAATCCTCCCCCACCCTTTTTAGTTGTGCCATTTTTAATTGTCGAAAATAATCAGAGAGAGAATTCCAAGCCCATCATTCCCCAAATATTTCCGATCAACATTTTGATATGGCTATTTTGTTCAATGTTATAGAAAGGTCTGGAAATTATGTCTCTTAGGATGACAACCCTCCCCCATAGCCCTCAGACAAGGGTCACAAGTTATGCCCTTGGGGCATATAAGATTTTTATAGAAAATTATTTCGTAGAAGCTTAAAAAATGGGTAATTCAGATGGAAATTGAAAGGACTAGTGCCTTTCTTATTAGTCGAATGTGATCAGAGGGCAAATGCCCTCCCCCCCATGCCCATCATTTCCCCAAACACTTCCAATAAAATTTTGGGATAGCCATTCTGCTCAACGTATTTGAAAGGTCTGGAAATTAAGTCTTTGAGTATAACAAATCCCCCCAGCCCTCATCGCAAGGGTTGTAAATTATGCCCTGGGGGAATATTTGTTTTTTTTTATAGAAAGCTTTATCGTAGAAACTTCAAAAAGGGCTCATTCGATTTGAAATTGAAAGGGCTAGTGCGCTTTTTATTAGTCTAGTTTTGGCATATAAGGTTTTTATCGAAAGCATGGTCATATAAACTTCGGAGGGGGCTCATTGGATTGGTAATTAGACGCTCTAGTGCTCTTTTTAAGAGTCAAAGTGATCGGAGGACAGATAACCCCCGGCCCCCCGCCACACACACACACAAACACACGTTGTATTGTCCCGAAATTCATCTAATAGAAATTTTGAGACAGCCTTTCTATTCAAAATAGTCTAAATATTTTACAACAAGGCTTTTGAGGTTGAAACAAACCCCAGAGATTAGGGGCAAGGATTGTAAGTTATGCCCAGGGTATATTTAAGTTTTTATGGTAGTGGTGGTAGTTTAACTTTAAAAAAGGCTCAGTCTTTTTCCCTGAAAAAGACTATGTCAATATAAAACGGAACAGAAATTAATTAAAAAACTTTTTCCACAAAATAAGTTTTTCAAAGAAAAATAAAGAATTCCATTAAACCAAAAATGAGCAAAAATTAAATCAAATAGTCTACCAAGCGTGAAACTACCACAAATCAGTATCAATAAATAAATGAAACCCAAAGTAAATAGAAATTAAAATAAATAACAGAGTCAAACTTAAAACAAGCAGAAACTAATATGAGTAGGGTTCCCAAACCCTATGCTTTCTAAAAGCCAGAATATAATTTGTACTTTACGGAAAAAATTCCTTTAAATGTTTACATTTTACAACTTTAAGAAATCAAAAATTAATTAATATTTTAAGGAATAAATATCAGCATATGTATATTAAACTGACAATGCACATTTTTTCAGTAAATTCATTTTTTTCAGTATTTAATAAAAAAAAAACAAGTTTTTTTTTAAACTGAAAGTAAGGAACGACGTTAAAACTTAAAACGAACAGAAATTATTCCGTATATGAAAGGGGCTGTCCCCTCTTCAACGCCTCGCTCTTTACGCTAAAGTGTTTTTATTGTTTAAAGAAAAATAGAGTTGTGAGAAAGTCAAACTTTAGCGTAAAGAGCGAGGCGTTGAGGAGGGGACAACCCCTTTCATATACGGATTAATTTCTGTTCGTTTCAAATTTTAACGTCGTTCCTTACTTTCAGTTAAAAAAACTTGTTTTTTTTAATTATATTTTTGAACGTTTTTGAATTAATGCAGGTTTTGATTTTGGCTCACCGTACATGAATAATTAAAACAAAATTTGCATATTAATTTTACTTTTATTTGGTTAAATGGCTTTCTGGATGCTTGTTTAATTTTATTTACGAACGTTTTTATTAGTAATAAATACACGTAACTTACGAATTAACTTACGTGACGAACTTCTATATTCATGGATTTTTAAAAAGTATATTAGAGGGTTCGCCCCTTAGTCAATACCTTGCTCTTTAAGCTAAAGTTTGAATTTTGTTCCAATTCTTTAAAAATGACCCCTTAATCACAAAGGCCGTTAATTAGAATAAATAGGTCTTATGAAAGTACTAAAAAATCTTTGGCTTAAATAGCGAGGTATTTACTAGGGGGGTGATCCCAATCCTATACGTATTATTTTCTGTTCGTTTTAAGTTTTGATGTTGCTCCTTACTTTCAGTTGAAAAACTTGTTTTTTTTTATTTGATTTCTGATCTTTTTCTTTAATAATGATGGGAAATCCGGCGCACCCCGTCATAGCAATGTCCCTTCCCCTATGAAAATGTCCTTCGTGGAAACATCCTCCCATACAACCCCCGACCCCCCCCCCCCCACCGGAAAAAATCCCCCCTCAAAACGTGTCTGTATACTTCCCAGTAACCAATACTATATTTTAACATTGGGTAAAGCTCATAACTTTCAGCCCTCCCCCCGGAGACTTCGAGGGATTAAGTCCTCCTAAAAGACATTGTTATCATATTTTCGACCATGCTGAACAAAATGGCTCTCTCAAAGTTTTGATCAGGTGACTTTGGGAAAAAAATGAGCGTAGGAGGGGGCTTAGTTGTCCTCCATTTTTTGGTCACTTAAAAAGGCCACTAGAACTTTTAATTTCCGTTCCAATGAGCCCTCCTATGATATTCTAGGACCACTGGGTCGATACGATCACCCCTGGGAAAAAAAATAATAATAAATAAACAGGCATCCGTGATCTTTCTTCTGGCAAAAAAAAAATGCAAAATTCCACATTTTTGTAGATAGGTGATTGAAACTTCTACAGTAGGGTTATCTTATACGGTGAATATGATGGTGTGATTTTCATTAAGGTTCTATAACTTTTAGGGGGTCTTTCCCCCTTTGTTCTAAAATCAGCCAAATTTTCTCAGGCGCGTAAGTTTTGATGGGTATGACTTATATATTTGAAACTTATACTTATATAAAGGTTATAGGTTAAACTTATATATTTGAAATCAGCATTAAAATCCGATTCTTTTGATGTATCTATTGGTATAAAAATTCCGTTTTTTAGAGTTTCGGTTACTATTGAGCTGGGTCGCTCCTTACTTACAGTTCGTTACCCCGAACTGCTTGAAAGTACAAATTATATTCTGGCTTTTAGAAAGCATAGGGTTTAGAACCCTACTCACATTTATTTCTGCTCATTTTGAGTTTCAGTTGTTTTAATTGCTTTAATGGAGTTCTTTGCTTTTTTTGAAAAACTTGTTTTGTGGAAAAAGTTTTATTTAATTAATCAGGAGTAAATACTTAAACTATGATTAAGGTACGGTGTTTGCAGAGTGTGTGCAACTGAACTGCCCTATGATGACCTGATTCTTTGTAATCCATTACTTGGTGAATAGTCTATTTAGTGGAGGAAAGATACGGACAAATAGTCAAGCCTCAGAGAAATTGTAACAGAATTTTTTACACCAAAATGTTTAGAAAAATCAGGTTAATTACACAAAAAAAATCCTCTGAATCTCCCGTGCACTAACATCCCAAATTCACCTTTGAAGGGGGAAAAATCGATTGTTGTTTTTATAAATATTTTGAAGTTTAAGTAGTCATTTCCTATCAAATCAAGTATTCCAACTCCAAGTCTTATTTGAGATTTTTATTTTTCCGTACCCTAATTAACAGTCACTTCCTAAAGGGGAGGGGGAACTGTAAATTAAGAGTTTGTTGAATTATTTCATCGTTTCATATGAAATCAGTGATGGTGAATTCAAAAATGAAGTTAAAAACTTGATTTTAGGTAGTCAAGTACCTCATCTTATCTAAAATGGCTTTACAAGTTTACCTACATGAACTACGGTTGATACACTATTTCCTTTCAAGCTAGGAATGGCACCTTAGAATATTTGTCCGAACTGTTATATTTCAAACCTGTATTCCAGATACCCCCCGACCTCCAGTTTCCATTCCTTAGTGCCATTTTAGGAAAGATAACCCAGAGCAGTAGAGAACACCACAGGAGTACCTGTCCATCCAAAAACTGACAATTACTGGGTGGGCCTACTGGGTGGCACTTTCTCCTCATTTGGTGATCGAACAGACGTTAACGGGAAGCATGAAAACGAATGGCGTTCTGACGAGAGGTAGAGAGAGACATGACTGATTTGCAGCAGACAATTTGGACATCTGCTATTCCTCCTTTGACTCTGATTAGCTAACGCATGAAGACCCTGACTGGCCACGCCGAATTGGCTATTCAAAATCAAGCAGAAGGGATACTTTGTAGGAGAGCTAGAGTGCATGGTTAAGCTTTTTTTATGTGACAAAGCTGCTTTTTTTGAAAATTTTGGTAAAAAAAATTATGTTACAATTTCCCCGCGGTCAAACCGTATTTTTTCTTCACTAATGGGAAAGACAATGAGGACATATATAAATTGGAAGCCAAGCAAGCGTTAAAGAATAGAAAAGCAGCCAGACCTGTAAGCAACTTTTTGTTGACTTTCCAAGATTTGTATACCTTACCATAGAATAAAGTACATCTGAACAGATATTCGTTTGAACAGGAGAATCATTTATTATAAAAATAAATGAGTTTAATTGCTAACTTAAAACTTCATAATTATCTTAGATAATCAACAATCAAAATATATTTTACAATTATGTTTCGGTCAATTAAATTAATGATCGAAGATGGGGATTTTAATCCCTATAAGATCATTAATAGTGGTCCCAAAATTAGCGTTGAACGATGCGTGGATTTTTCAATATAGACTATTGATGTTTAAATTTAGTTTCCAAGACATAGAAAAATCACAATCAACCCGTCAAAGCTATTATCTTTTCATGTCCTCATCATGCTTGCATCAGTTTCTGAAACCTAGTAAAGAGTGAAACAAGATCCATAGTAACCAAAAGTTTAAAAATGAAAAAACTTCTCCTGTGAGAAATAATTGCCATTTGTATCTGATTCAGGAATAATAACTATTACTTCAGTTAATATTAATAGTAAAATATTTTTGCAAAAAAATTTTTAAGGCATTTTGAAAAACAGCCTGAAACGCCTTATAAAACGGCGTCGAGTCGAAATTAACAGTACGCCATTAAATTCACCTTTGTTGAAATCCAACACGGAAAAGGTACTGCCCCCCGCCCTGAACAACAAGGAAAGTCGCTTTTCTACATGGAAAGTCCTGATTTGTCTCCGTTTTCCTTCTTCTTTTTTCCTCCGCCAGTAGTAGGCAACTGGATCATCATAGGGAGTCGCCTAAGAGCTCATTTGAAGGCTAATCTCAATAAATAAGTGCTTTTTGTAAATTCGAATTCATAAATTTCACTTCTCATCATACTATATGACACCCAAAAAGTTAATTAGCGTGCCATTTCTGGATAGTAAAGGCTGGGTAGCATGAAGAGGGTACTAGCATAATTTCTTTGGTCGAAAACCCTATACCTAAGGTATACAATTCCCCTTCTTGCTTACTCCCATTCCGACCCCCTTAATAAGTTTTATAAATCGTCTGCTGACTTGCAGAAATAAAAGGCTACTGCAATATCGCAGAGAAGTGTTTAATGGCTCTATTCGAAGTTCTTGGTTATATAAACGTGTTGTTTTTTTTAGATTTGTCTTATGACGTCATCGTTAAGCGCTTTATGACACTTTTGCGTCATTTCACAAAAGTTGGAAGACTGGAAAGCAAAAAAGAATACCATTATAATCTTCATAGTCTGTAAAGTCCTTCAGTTTCCTACAATATCCATAAAATTTCATGACATTTTATGGATTTAGCGGAACAATGTTTCTAATTATAAAACAAATTGTGAGTTTCGATAAGAGCCTGAAGCCCCTCAAACATTGCGGCGTAAAACCGCTACAAACCCCGTATAGTTTGCTGTAGCTATGCAGCCATGAGAAAACAAGCAGATCGTCATAACTATAGACAAGCAGGGCCATCGTGTATGTGGGGGAGGGGGGGGCAGACGCCCCCCAATGTTTTTGGTCACTTGGTAAAAAAATATCGGTAAAATTGTGACGGCACTAAAATTCTTTGTTCGGTTCAATAAAGACCAAGACAATACTGACATGTCATCTACAGAAATTTTGAACTTGATCAGTAAACACAGCAGTTTTACGGACTCCTGCTGTGACTCCTGCGCCACAACTTTCTATTTGGTTAAATAATCAGCATTAAAATAGTGACATGATATGTACCGAAATCTAATTCTTGGTTGGTAAAAAAAAGTGGTTTTACCGACTCATAAAATGATTTTGCGTATTGTATTCAAAACGGACAGTATGCTAATTATATTAACAGAAAAACAGTCGGTAAAAATGGCAGGCCAGTCAGTAAAATCTATTGCCCCCCCCCCCAACATTTTGGCTAGTAACGACACTGTAGACAAGACCTTATAAACGAAGAAACAATATAGACAAGGCATATTTATAGACAAGTATTTATAGACTATAGTATAGTATTTAAACTATAGTATAACTATATAAACTATAACTATATAACTATAACTACATATAACTATATGAAACTATATAAACTATAGTATTTATAGACAAGACAATAAATGGATATTCATTTTGGTATTTCAAAACTAGTATTTCATTCGGTCAATCGAATACCGATATTGAACATTGGCTAATACCACATATAAAGTTTTCCCCTGGGCCCCAGACTGTTTGTGTTTTACTGTTTCAATTTGACCGAGCACGGCTATACTCTTCGGAATTAGTGTTTTCTATTGTAGGCCTATTCATTGTTAAATTGTGAAAGTTAAAAATTCTATCCATTTATAGCTAGTTTGGCCTATTTCTCATCTTAGAATGTAAAAACAAGAATTTCTTGTGCTTAATCTGCTTACAAGATTTATTCAGACTCAACTAATCCTTCATTTTCGGCCCAGGAGAAATTTACAATTTATTATTTATTGCTACAAGCTCTTGTGGACTGATTAGTTTATGTTTAATCGTAGCTTAAAGCAGGGAAAATGGCTGGGAAAGAGAGCCACTCTTATCTCAGAAAAGGAGATAATAAACATAAAATAAATATTTTTTTTTAGTAATGGAAAATAAACACACATAACAACAAGTGGTACTAGTGCAGGGGTTGCTCTCCGCAGAAAAAAAAATAGAGGCCCCCTCCCACGCTCATTTGTTTTCCCAAAGTCACCCGATCAAAATTTTGAGATAGCCATTTTGTTCAGCATGGTCAAAAGTATGATAACTATGTCTTTTAGGATGACTTAATCCCCCGAAGTCCTCACGGGGAGGGCTGAAAGTTATGAACTTTACCCAATGTTAACATATAGTATTGGTTATTGGGAAATATACGGACGTTTTCAGGGGGGATTTTTAAAGGTAGTGGGGGTGGGGGTGGGTCGAGAGTTATGTAGGAGGATCTTTCCATGAAGGAAGTTTTCATGGGGAAGGGACATTGCTATGAAGGGGACGCCGGATTTCCCAGAATTATTTAAAAAAAGATCAGAAATTAAATAAAAAAAAAAAACATGTTTTTCAACTGAAACTCAGCAGCAACATCAAAACTTAAAACGAACAGAAAATATTACACATATAACTGGGTTTACCCCCTAGTCAATGCCTCGCTCTTTAAGCCAAAGATTTCTTAGTACTATCATAAGAGCTATTTATTCTAATTAACAGCCTTTGTGATTAAGCGGTCATTTTTAAAGAATTGGAACAAAATTCGAACTTTAGCTTAAAGAGCAAGGTATTGACTAGGGGGAGAACCCCCTAATATACGTATTAAAAATATATGAATATAGAAGTTCGTTACATAAGTTAATTCGTAAGTTACGTATATTTATTACTAATAAAAATCTTCGTAAATAAAATTAAACAAGTTTCGAGAAAGCCCTTTAACCAAATAAAAGTAAAATTATTATGCAAATTTTTTTTTAATTATTCATGTACGGTGAGCCAAAATCAAAACCTGCATTAATTCAAAAACGTTCAAAAACTAAATAAAAAAATAAGTTTTTTTAACTGAAAGTAAGGAACGACGTTAAAACTTAAAACGAACAGAAATTATTCCGTATATGAAAAGGGCTGTCCCCTCCTCAACGCCTCGCTCTTTACGCTAAAGTTTGACTTTCTCATAACTCTATTTTTTTAAACAATAAAAACCTTTAGCGTAAAGAGCGAGGCGTTGAGGAAGGGACCGCCCCTTTCACATACGGAATAATTTCTGTTCGTTTTAAGTTTTAACGTCGTTCCTTACTTTCAGTTAAAAAAAAACTTATTTTTTTATTTAATAAAATAAAATAAATGAAAAGCACAAAAACATAAACTTTGATCAGCGATCATCATAAAACACTTAAATGAAACACTACATTAACCTAATAATAGTACTTAATACCTGGGAAAACGGTCATGAAAAAAAACACTTAACACCGGGAAAAAACACTCAAATGAAACATTACATTTACTTAATACTGGGATTTTTTTTCCAAATACTTGATCACCCTGCCCCCCCCCCCCTCTTATGTGAAAATGTATACCCCAAGTTATATATTTCCCATATATTCTGTTACTTGTCTTGGTCTTGTCTCGCGCTAAACAGAAAAAAAACTAACGAAGAAACCTGTTTGATCTCGAGTTTTCCGGGGGAGGGGTATTTAACAGGGAGGGGGGGGGGGTATTTTCCGGGGTTAATTTTTTGTGGCGGGGAGGTGGTATTTTCCAGGAGGATATTTTCCAGGGGGGGTTCCACGGGGGGGGGTATTTTCCGGGGGTATTTACCGGGGGGTATTTTCCACGCGGGGGTAATTACCGGGTGGGTAAATGCCGGCCACCAATTTATTCAATTATCTCTGGATGATAGGGGAAATTCTGGTAAATTTGAGTTCCATAGAATGACGTTATCAACAATAACTTTCAGCATCAAACCTTAAGCTAAAGAGTAAAATCAAAAATGCTCTATAATACTTCTGTCAGAGGCAACGCTGTAGCGTTGCCTATAGTAAAGGCCATACGGCTCCAATGTTTTATTATTTATTTATTATTTTTTTTTCCCAGAGGCACTTCATATGGAAGGGGTTGTTGTAGAAACTTCAAACGGGGATCATTCGATTGGAAATCGAAAGTTCTAGTGCCCTTTTTAATAGTCAAAAATGATTGGAGGGCAACTAGCCCCCCCCCTCACGCCCATCATTCCCCCAAACACATCCAATCAAAATTTTGAGATAGCCATTTTGTTCAGCGTAGTGGATTTCCAGATAGAAAATATATTTTTGAGGTGGACACTCCCCCACAACCCTCAGGGCAAGGGCTTTAAGTTATGCCTTGGGGGCATGTAAAGTTTTTATAGAAGGCGTTGTCGTAGAAACTTCAAAACAGGCTCATTCGATTGGAAATTAAAGGGCTATTGCCCTTTTTAATATTCCAAAATGATTGGAGGGCAACTAGCCCCCCCACCCCCATCATTCCCCCAAACGCATCCAATCAAAATTTTGAGATAGCCATTTTGTTCAGCGTAGTTGATTCCCAGATAGAAAAAATATTTTTGAGGAGGATACTCCCCCACAACCCCCAGGGCAAGGGTTTTAATTTATGCCCTGGGGGCATATAAGGTTTGTATAGAAGGCGTTGTCGTAGAAACTTCAAAACATGCTCATTCGACTGGAAATTACAGGGCTAGTGCCCTTTTTAATAGTCGAAAGTGATTGGAGTGCAACTAGCCCCCCCGCTCACGCCTATCATTTCCCCAAACACATCCAATCAGAATTCTGAGATAGCCATTTTGTTCAGCGTAGTTGATTTCCAGATAGAAAATATGTTTTTGAGGAGGACACTCCCCCAGAACCTTCAGGGCAAGGGTTTTAAGATATGCCCTGGGGGCATATAAGGCTTTATAGAAGGCGTTGTTGTAGAAACTTCAAAAATGGTTCATTCAATTGGAAATTCAAAGGGATAGTGTCCTTTTTAATAGTCAAAAGTGGTTGGAGGGCAACTAGCCCCCCCCTCCCTACGCCCATCATTCTGCTAAACACATGCAATTGTAGCGATGAAGATTTTGTGTTTGTAGGTATGGAAAAATAGGCTGTCTATACTAAATGTGGTGCTAAATACTGACCGTGTCAAAGGCGATATTATGCCCAAAGGTCGTGAACTTGATGGGAGAAATTAGAATATGTAGACATATAAATGTGGCCTCCTTTTCTTGAGCTATCTGGAGATCCGATTCCCTGGTTACGTTTACCTTGGAGACATGCGAACTAATTACCTATTATCAGACTAGATGCAGACTTATAAAATGAAATAAACACAGATAAAAAATGCAATAGATTTATTGAACTTACATACTTAGGTGCACAGGAATGGGTCACTTCAAATGACAATAACGGTGACAACGATGGAAGAATACAAGAAATTTGTCTGAATGATCTTAACTCTGATCTACTAATCATCTCCAAAAAGCACTTCTACCCCACTATCAAAGATAGCTCTTCTCTTTTGCGCCGTGATAACTGGCTCACCTTTGGCCCGAGTGGACCAAGGATGCGAATCTTTCGTCCAATAAATTCTTTTAAATATTTCTGATGATTCAAGCGTTCACATGGTTCTTACCATTTAAACTTCCTTAGAAATATTGTGCATAGCATTTTTTTGTTACTAATTATCTTAGCGAAATTCGAACGACTAGCGTCGTTGTTTGACTGAAGCTAGAATGCAATTTCTCTTTTTGCTGATTAAGAATTTAGACTCTTGGAAGCGGTATTTGAACTCAATTAGGGGACGTTTAATTTCTGCCCGAATCATCTTTAGAAGGAAAGAATCTTGTATTTTAAATATATCGTATTTTGCTCCCGGTACATATCACCCTTCCCATCAATAAATGACGCCCTGTCATTAGTAATTGTTTGCCTTTGGGCTTTTTAAAATGTTTGCTATTTATTAACTATTTCTTCCACATAATTATTTTATATTTATGTTATGGCTTAATCAGGAGTGCTAAAAATTTTCTCTATTACTTTTCTTATTTTATTCTACATCCCTATCTAAAATTCATCTGCCGGACTAAGATTATTCATGGTTCTAGGCTATCTACTATACTAAAGAATTTTTTTCTACATCTAACACTGATTACTTTTACATTTCCAAGGTTGGGGCTATTCTATCTTTATATAAGTTTTTTTTTAATTCACTTTTTACAAGGCTTTTTTTTGCTGTCTATATGGCATACTACATTCTATCTATGCTACGTTAAATGAATAACATGATAATATTACACCTAATTCTACTTGAACATCTAGCGGTACATACATGAATGATTTATAACAAACAATATTGGGTTTACCATTTTCACTGGTATCATTATAACACTTTCACTATTGGGATTTTTGAGTTATCAAAGTTATTAAGAAGTAACATATGTCAATTTCACATCTATTTCATCATCTTCGAGTCCTTAGTGTACTACCTCCTTCTGTTGTAAATTATTGTCCTTCACTCTTTTTGTCTTGGCAAAAATTTTGAAGCATTTACGTTATGGTTTCTTCATGGAACAGTTCGAGCCTGATTGTGTTCACACGAAAAGTTTTCTCTAATTGCCAATAGGGGAATGATGATTCCCACTACATGGTTTGGCATATGCTATCAGGGTTCATTCTCACCTGCCTTTTTTTGATAATTCATAGGGTGCCTTATCATTAAGGGGTCGCACACTGGGAGTGCGTTTATTTTTCTTCTCAGCATATTATTGTTTGGATATTTTGAGGCAGATAGAGAATGTATTCTCGTGTAAAATTGTTTATTTGTGCCTTTTATAAAATTGTTAGCTTATGGCTTGCGTCTATTAGCCTTTGCGGCGATTCCTAGGTTAATCACGGGGTAATTGAAGTTTGGATTTGGAACGGGTTGTCATCAAACTATAGTGACTCTTTTAATATATTGTTTTTGAGTCCAACTTCAAAAAATCTTCAAATATCATTTAACTTCAAATATCGTTAAATATCGTTTATTCTGTACTGATCGATGGGGTTCTCAGAATTAAACTTAAAATTGTCTTTAACTTTAACTTCAAATATCTTCAAATGTCTTTAAATATCATTTAACTTCAAATATCGTTAAATACCATTTAGCTTCAAATATCATCACTATACTGTCAAATGATTCTGGGGTCCATAATGAGTATCAAAGGCGATATCTATGTATTTATATCTTGTACTGACTGATGGGGTTCTCAGCATTTATGTGATTACATAGTTCGATAAAGCACTGGATACTGATATTCAAATATAGTGTTACCTGATACGTAATATGGTTCATGGTCGAAGAAACAACGATCAAAGGTAACTGTAGTTTTCGTAGAGGAAGCTGGGATGAAAATTGCCTGGAGTCTATGGTAAGTACTCTTCGTTGGTTGAGATATGATGAAAATAGATGCTACTAGGCTGTATCTGTACTGGGCAGCTCATTGTAATGCTCAATATCCAATGTGTCCATTTACTTCCTGTAATAAAAATAACGAGACAGAATCACATGTTCTTTGAAGTAAATACTCATAGTACAAATAAGTCACGTATTAATTGGGTTATAATAAAACAACATAGTTCCCATTGGGAAATTCAATACATAGAAGTCTCTTCTAAGTTGTTATAGCCTAACGACGTTATAAAATATTAATTCTTCAACTTTAAGTGTGGTCTCTTATTATACTTTCTAATATACACTACTACATACACTTTATTTTAACTTCTTTCGACACTTAGTTAATTTTACATTCAATTTAAAATAATCATTTAAACAGACTTTATGCTACATGGTTAATTTTTGAGGTCTACTTTTACAACTTATTTCATGCCTGCATTGTTCACGCACGTCCGTGCTGTTCAAGAAACGCATGTTGCAGCGTCGTAACCACACGGTTTTACGTAAACGATACTACAATGAGGGAACGAGACATAACAAGGACGAGTGGAGACCTCCATACCCACTCGTTTTCTAATGTCTTCCCTATTTCTTGGCTCAGACGTTCTCATGGGGCTCCGGGTTTAACCTCTGCATTTCAGCCGTTTCCCCGTGTTCTTCTCTTGGTTTTTGCCTTCTTAGTCTCAGGATTTTTCCGTAATTAAAAGTCAATACTGTTCTTATGGTCAGGGAGGTTGCGAATACGAAACATACGGCCAATAGCATGTTCCACCAGAAATTGGTTGAGAACAATCCGTATCTATTATCCACATACGTTAATCTCTGGTCTTCATATGTAAATAGGGGAATCTGCAAATCTAATACCTCTCTTATTTTTGTAAGCCTTATTGTCTCTTTATTCTTTTCTATTTTTGACCATATCGAGGTTTTTATTTCCTCGTTTTCTATATTGGGAACAGCGTACGACAGGTTAATCGCCTTGAAGTTAGTTATTTTGGGACTTATTATCTTTGTGCTCGTGGTAATTAACGGCGTTTGGACGGTTGACTCTTTAGTTACGAGTCGACACCCTTGTTTTATGGTAATCGTACCCACATTTTGTAATAGTAATTCTGTTTTGTAACTTGGGTCTATTCTTTCTGTATTATTGTAACAAGACAAAGTTCCAACAGCTTTTCTTGGAACATAAAATAATGATAGTGTTCATAAATATGAACAGGATCAGCTCATAATTAGACGCTTCTGTACTGGTAGTTTTTTTTATAAAGCTGCCAGATATAAGGGTATATCCTACTGAATTGCATAGTTTAAAAACTAAACTTCTTTTCAAAATACCCTGACACTCCGAAATAGTCGTGTTTACTTCAGCTAATAAAAACAAATTCGCTCTATCAAAATATACTGAAAACTGGCGGAAATTTGTACGGGTATAATGGGGGTGAAGAAATATAGGTTTCAAGAGGAAATCTCTTTAGTAGTCACTATATCAGAATTGGATAATTTAATGTACATGTTGCTCAAATAAATTTCGCATGAACTAAAAAAAAAGGGAGAAACAGGAAAAAAAATTGACAAAAATATACGTTTTTCACTAAATGAAGCACAGTCTTTTCAAGTTAAACATAAACCTTAGTCTAACTTAAATAAATTATCAGGTTCTAATTAGTTTAATTTAGAGAATTGAATTTTAATTAATAACTTATTGAGAAATTATATTTTAATAAATAATTAAAGTAAAAAATTGAGTACGAATTGATTATTAGAATAATTAAATAAGAATTTGACTGATATTTTAAGCAAGAAAAATGAACAAAACGGCAAGTAAAAAAAGGAAGATTAAACACTAAAAACCTAAAAATAGAGCAAAACACGATTCAAATCAAGCTCTAGCTATGAATAGTGTCAGATTATCGAATTTTTAAGTCAAGTTAGGCATATTTGATTTACTTTTGATTAATTTTCTTCATAGTTAAAATTTCTTTTCCAATCTTCACGCGGAAGGCAATTTCAGTAGGGATTCTACATCTTAGAAAACTCTTATGCCCATTTTAGAGAGGAGATTTCGCCTCGACTTAATCCATGTATAAGACCATTAGTAAAGATATCACCGTCATCACCTTGCAGTCTTCTTATTGGTAGAAATTAAACGATTAGTAAAAAAATTTTTTTTTGTTTTGGTTTTGATGACATCAATCTTGGTTCGGACCTGGGTCAATTTTTCATAGAAAATTCGAGGGGACCTGAGTCAGTATAGGTAAGATATAACGTGACTGACTTGCGAAAATATGTCACAAAAATTAGAGCACAAGATATGTCATAGATAAACCAATGAAATTAAAGAACATTTTTGTCACAGAACTATAGAATAGTGATCTCTCTGTTATTGTATACGTCATAGATATAAACAAATGAAATTAAAAAGCTTTTCTTTTTTTTCGCCTTGGAGCTATAAGAAAGTAAACTCTCTGTTTCTCTTTCAAAGCATTCTGATCCAAAAAACGAAAACTTAACTAGCTCACAGAAATTTCTATTCAACCTTTAAGTATTGTTTTGACTGGCCCTGATTGGCATAAAAATACTAATTTCTTACAATTGAAGGACTGAGAAATATCCCTTCCTACGGTCGTTTAAACACAAAAAAAACTACAAAAAACAATCATGGGCCTTGAGTTCCTCCCCGGGCTTCCCACAAGACGTGGTCCAACGCCAGTTGTCGTTTTCAGTCGACCACAATCTTCCTACCTTTGGTTATTTTCTGTTCCAACCTTTCTCTCTGATCACCAGTGTTTTGACATTACTCGTATTATTTTTTTTCATTAATATTGACTTGGTTAACCTTACTTGCACACTTTTAAATTTATTATGGTGGATCACAAGTAGATTTTCATAAGGGATTTGAAATTTGTCTTTACATTAATTAGGGATATTTCCATCTGTCAGGTTTTTTAACCGTTCTGCCTGACTGTGTCGTTATTTTCTCCTCTGTTTCTTGCAGTTTTTTCTTTTTCGGTTTTTCTAGCAAAATAAGGTCAAACTTTTTGTATTGTTTTTTAAAAAAAAATTGCCCTTTTGCTCTCGTTTGTTTAGCGTGTGCAGTTGCTGAGGTCGGTCTTGATTTTCCTATTTCTTTAGCTACTATATGGTCTGATTCGCCGTCAGACTCTTCTGAACTGGTTTCCAACGAATCCGGATTAGAAATTTTAGAGGTGACACTTTTTGAGGTATCACCTGCCCTTCCTTCGTAAATTTCTACTCCTCTGGAAGAAGAAGGTTTATTCCCTAAGTCCTCAACTTGAGTCTTCAACTCGGGAGATTTGAAAGATTCTTGAGAGCTTTGGGAGGAATCCAGAGTTTTTGCGGGGTTCCTCCATTGTTTGAATGCCATGTCCTCAGGGGGATGGGGCATTTTTTGCACTAGGGTTTCCCTCCATGAAGTCCACTGTTTAGGTTTGACCTTGGACACAGTTATATCATGATATTGACCTTGCTGGTCATCCTTTGGAGTTTTATTCTTGGGCAATGTACTTTGACTCGTTTTTATGGGAAAATTTATGAAATCCATAGCTTCTCGCAGGTTTGTTTTAGTTAAATCTTTGGGAGGAGTTTTCTTTACAGTAATACCGGGGGTTTCTACAGCTCTGTTTAATTTTTCCTGTAAAGACAGGGGCCTTTCTATTGGTGTTGCAGGGGAAACCATATCGTCTGGAAATCTATTGGGGGGACAAGAGGTCGAAATTCTATTGGGGAAAAATTGGGTTTTTGGAGATATTGTATAATCTAAATCTCCTGCGCTCGCCGATGAATAACTTTTTGGATCTTTTGGTGTTTTTATCTCAGGAAAAAATCCTGGTATTAGGGATTTTTTCTTAGGAATAACTAGATTTTTCATTCCTAAAAATTCTTCAAATTTTTCCTCATCACTGTCACCTTCAAAATAATCTTGTTTAAAATTCAAAGGTTTAGCTCTGCCAATCTTGATTTAGGTGGTTCATTTTCCGAATCTGACGATTTACTAGAAGAGGGTTGTGATACCCATCTCTTTGGAAATTTGGCTCTTTTTATTCGGCTAACATGCGCCTTGTAAGTTCTTCCATTATCGGGGTTTTCCATTTTAAAAGTATATTCTTTATCGTACTTTTTGACTATTCTGTACGGTCCAGAATATTTGTTGGAAAGTTTTTTGCCTTCCGTTTTTGCTTCGTTCTTAAGGTAGACGCAGTCTCCTACTTTGAAATCTATACTCCCCTTGACTTTGGGTTGGTTTCTTAGCTCTTGGTTTATTTTAAATTTTTCTAACTCTTGCCTAAATATTTTATAAGTTTTCCTCATCCTGTTTATGAATTCTTGTTTGAAATCTTACGAGCTGTTATAATACTGCCGAGATTCAATAATCTCGTTATACGAAATTCTAAAATCACGACCAAAAATTATATAAAATGGATTGTCTTTGGTTGTTTCTGAATAAGCAGTGTTGATTACGTTATTTAAATAAGGTAAGAATTTATCCCAGTCGCTCCTATTGTCTTTCGTATAAATACTTAATACATTCGAAAATATTTTATGCCTGTTTTCTATTTTACCATTAGCTTGTGGGTGGTACGGAGCTGTCACCATTTTCTATATATTAAGAAAACTCATTAAGTCTTTTGTTACTTTTGAAACGAAATTGCTCCCGTTGTCACTCAAAATTGTATTAGGAATGCCAAATTGTAAAAATAATTTTGCTAACGCCTTACTTGTGGCATAAGCACCTTGATTTTTTAATGCTTTTGCAAAAGTAAATCCGAAAAAATGATCTATAACCGAAAGCATACATGTATGGCCTCTGCTAGAAACAGGCAAGGCTCCGCTTGTTCCTTATAGGTCAAATGAGATAATATCGAAGGAGTACTTTGCTACCGGGATCCTTCCCAATGGAGGATTAGGATAAGCTGGGGGGATTTTTCTTAAGTTACATGCTTTGCATGTACTTACAAATTCTTTTGTCATTGCAGACGGGACGTAAAAATATTGTTTTAACTTATGGAACGTTTTCATAACTCCTAAATGCCCACCTGTATCCGAATGAAAATATTCAAATGCAGGCCCTATTAAGTTTTGTGGTAGCACAGGTATTATTGAGGTTTGGTTTCTGTTTGTCTCAGCAATTACGATTCTACATAGTATTTTTTCATCAAGATCATAGTAAAAATTATCTATCTCTTTTCTAAGAGTTTTGAATTTATCCGGTAACGTATCATCATTCACAAAATAATCCATTAGTGCTAAACACATTTCGTCCTTTTTTTGCTTTCTTTTTATATTTTCCAAAGACAAGGGACAATAATTAATCTTATTTTCTTTTACCGTGTGTTTGACTTTGTTTTTCTTATATCCATGTTTGCTCTTAGCATTTTTAGCGTTAACTTCATTTTCTTCAGTTTCCAATGGAATATTTTCTGGGTATCTACTCAAAAAGTCACAAGCTGCGTTTTGTTTACCTTTTAAATGTTCAAATTCGTAATCTAGGTCTTGGATTTTCATAATCCATCTAGCTAGAATTCCCGTGGGGTTTTTAAATGTGCGCAGGTACTGCAAGCTTTTATGGTCTGATCGTAGTATAAATTTTCTACCAATTAAATAATGTCTAAATTTGTCAAGTGGTGGATAATAGATAATAATTACAAGTTTGTGGCGGAATAACAACTTTCACCTTTTGACAAGGTTCTACTCGAATAGCATATAACATTTTCTACTTGTTTTTGTTTAGGCGTTCCCTCTAGAGGATTAGGGTTTTCTATCGGGATTATTTGCGAAAGGATAGCGCCAATGCCCTTTGAGCTAGCATCCGTCGTGACCACGAATCTTCCGTTTTCGAAATCAGGGAGTAATAAAATTTTTTCAGAAGTGAGCTCCTTCTTGAGACGGTCTAGGTAAGTTTGAGCTTCCTGGGACCAGGTAACATTATGGGAGTTCCCTTTAGTTAATTCCGTGAGGGGTTTTGCAATTTGGGCATAATTGCATACGAATTTCCTAAAGTAACCAGTAAGACCTAAAATTCCCCTTAATTCTTTCATAGTTCTGGTGGGCTTGAGGTTTTCATCACATTTTATTTTGTCAGCGTCTGGGGATATCTCTCCTTGGGTTACTACTACTCCTAAAAATTTAATTTTAGGTTAAAATAAATTTACTTTCTCAGGCCGGCATTTTAAATTGCCTTGTCTGAACTTCTCAAACACCTTAGCTAACGTTGCTAAGTGTTGTTCAGTGTTTTCTCCCACGCATATAACATCATCAACAAAATGAGTTATATTCTTTAATCCTCTTAAAAGGTGCACTAGGGGTCTACATAGCGCGCTTGAACTTGTTTTAAGCCCAAATTGTACTCTCAAGTACTCATAAGAACCATATTCGGATGCTGAAGATGCAGTTTTATGGACATCCTTTTCGGCTATTTTCACTTGGTGGTAGCCTTGGGTAAGGTCCAAAGAAGTAAAAATTTTATTTTTGCTTGAAATTGAGTCAAGAATTTCATCTATTCTTGGTAGAGGAAATTTATCGCTAACTACTTGTTTGTTAAGGGCTCTAAAATCTACTACGAGTCTAAGATCTCCATTCTTTTTTGGTACTAAGATCACTGGTGCACTATACGGACTTATAATTGGGCGCATAATTTTTTTTTTCTAATTCATGGATTTTATTTTTTAACCACTCTTTGTGTTTATATGGCACACGATATGTCTGTTTCGCTACGGGATTACCAGTCGTTAAAATTGATTGCTCATAAAACGGTATCAGCCCGATGTCATCTTCAGATGCAGAAAACACATCTTTAAAATTCCATAATAATTCGCATAATTGTTTCTTAAGTTCCAAGTCCGTAATATGATCCATATTAAATTTGTTTAAAAATTGCGATTTAGTTAAAGGATATTTGTTATTTGAAGTTTTAATACCGTTAACTAGGTTTCTTTTAGAATTTTCCCATCTATTTAAATCATTCTCCGTTAAAACCTGGATTTGAACTAGACACGTCCCCTTTGTAATTGTAATTGTATCATATGCGTGATTATTAGTTACCCAAATAAAACCTTCTCCTTTGTCATAAGATATAATCTGATCCTCGCATAGCAGATTTTCGGGTATTTCAGATAGGGTCGCAAACCATATTTCTGATTTGCTAACAACTGGCTCAATCATCTCTGATATTTTAATTTTTTGCATCGTTTTTGGAGGGACTTTTGTTTTCCTTATCGCGAATCCGTAATATTTCTCTTTATTTTCATTGTTTATTAGATTCATACTGGCGCTATGCTGCGCCATTGCGGCATCTTGCGGCGTCACGTTGGGTTTTACTATGTTTTCCCATAATTCCGCTATTTTTTTAATTTCGTGTGACCTGTACAGTCGCATATCTCCTATTTTTATTTTCGCAGATTCAATACTTTTATTATTTAAATTTACTTCATTTCTGCAATGTCTTTCAGGGTAACTGAACAAATTTCCAATTATGCCATGTCTTTGCGAGACATGAGGTTCAAAATACTGCGACATTATACCACCAGAAATTTTGTTTACTGTTACGTTGTCTTCGTAACCTCTGTTACGATTTCTTAAGGTAGAAATGTCTTCCCCTACCTTAGCTGGGTAGACAAGCTTCTCAGTAGCCACGTCTAATAGTATTCTATTAGACCTTAGAAAATTTGCGCCTATAATAGCCTCATATGGGAAGTTATCGCATATTATGAAATTTGTCATAAAGGTCCTATTGTCTCTTTTTACGTTTAGGCAAATTGAACCTTTTGCATTTAATTTATGGCCTGTCACACTTGTTAAAATGGGATTATTAGGGTTCCTCTGTCGTCTAATATGCAGAGGCAACATATTAAATACGCAAGAGTTTATGATACTAATTGTTGCACCGGAGTCAATCAAAGCCATAAAATAAACATTTTCTACACAGAAATCATTAAATATAGGTAACTTGTTATTAATATCACTACAAGAAGGCACTAATATTGTCTTGGACCTATTAAATATTCCGGGCACCCTCTGGGTCCAATTTATATTTCTGAGGGGCTTGAAACGTTTCCCTGAGGATTTATTTCATTTGTCAGTGCCTGTAATAGATATTCAGACGTATTAGGTTCCGTAGGCATATTTAATTGATTTACGTCTGTCTCTCTTCGCCATGTATCATTATGGTAACGTGGATGTCTCGTGTCGGTGCCGCTTGCTGGCGTTGACTGCCAATGCCGTTGGCTTGCAAAATTTTCATTTCCCATCGGCAAATTTTCGTGATTTCTATATTGCATTCTCGCATTATATTGGCTTTGGCGAGTATTTGGGTTTTCAAATCGGTAACTAATTTGTCTGTTGGGGGAAGGGCTATACAAATTTGGTTGGTAGGTGTTGTAAAGTATTGATTGGCGCAATCCCCCCTGGCTATAGCCTATTGTACGACCGGTGCTAAGATTTGTTCTTCCGAACAAATGGTTGCCGTAATGTTGCGTATTACCGACAGCAATTCTTGGCATGCGATTGGGGACATAATGGCACTCTCTCGCGATATGGCCAACACGATTACAATTATAGCACCTTATTATTTTAGGGTTATTTCCGTAATTAGATTGTTTGATAGGCTGAAAACGTACTGTTTTCTGCCTAGCGGGTTCTTGCGTTTTATTTCTTTGTGGCACTGGGGAGTTATCCCTTGAAAAGAAATTGGAGGATACCTTATCGCCCTTGAAGATAAGGTTCGCGTTTGAATCGCCTAGGCTATTTATTTTTGCTTTACTATGATTAGCGACCATCGTAGCAACTTCGATCAATCGCTCTACCTCCTGAACTGCAAGATCCAACGTCTGAATATTTTTGGATATTACCACCCTATATAGTTTTGGGGGTAGCCCTTGCAAAAAGATATTTAGTACGACTTTTTCATACAGTTGCCCTGAACCACTTCCGTATTTTGCCTCTACATAAATGCGTATATTTTCAAGGTATTCTCTTATATTCTGTGAAAAGTCAAAGCCCACTGTTCCGTGTTTTAATTTGTTTATGGAGCTGGTGTCTATAAACCTATCTTTAAATGCTTTTAACAATTTATCAACCGTATTTATTGGCAATTTGGCGTTATTGCCTATGGTATTTTGTATCGTTTTTAGGAAGGTTAAGGCCTGGCCTTTTAATCGTAGTAGGAGCATGTCGACTAACGCTCCTAGGTCTGTTTTTGTTAGTTGTACAAACTGGGTCAATTTGATATTAAATTCGTCAATATCTGATTGACCATTGTACTCCGGGATAGATTTCGCTATTTCTATATTTTTCGCCACCAATTTCTGCACTATTAATAATTCGTTAAGGTCATCCGACATGTTTTTTTGCGTTTTATATCAACTTAAAATAAATTTATTATTTTACTTAACCTATTTTGGGGAAGGCTAGTATCTCCTAAGAGATATTTTAAGGGGTTTCCCTGTCGTAGCTTAGTTTTTATAAACCTAATCACTTTACTTATATGTCTGTATCTCTCCAATAATTAAATTCGAATTACAAAATTTATAGCGTAATTAGTTCGCAATTTTTCCCCAATTTCCAACCGTGCCATTTGTAGCGATGAAGATTTTGTGTTTGTAGGTATGGAAAAATAGGCTGTCTATACTAAATGTGGTGCTAAATACTGACCGTGTCAAAGGCGATATTATACCCAAAGGTCGTGAACTTGATGGGAGAAAATAGAATATGTAGACATATAAACGTGGCCTCCTTTTCTTGAGCTATCTGGAGATCCGATTCCCTGGGAGCGTTTACCTTGGAGACATGCGAACTAATTACCTATTATCAGACTAGATGCAGACATATAAAATGAAATAAACTCAGATAAAAAAGGCAATAGTTTTATTGAACTTACATACTTAGGCGCACAAGAATGGGTCACTTCAAATGACAATAACGGTGACAACGATGGAAGAATATAAGAGTTTTGTCTGAATGATCTTGACTCTGATCTACTAATTATCTCCAAAAAGCACTTCTTCCCCACTATCAAACATAGCTCATCTCTTTTTTGCCGTGATAAATGGCTCACCATTGGCCCGAGTGGACCAAGGATGCTAACCTTTTGTCCAATAAATTCTTTTAAATATTTCTGATGATTCAAGCGTTCACACGGTTCTTACCATTTAAACTTCCTTAGAAATATTGTGCATAGCATTTTTTTGTTACTAATTATCTTAGCGAAATTCGAACGACTAGCGTCATTGTTTGACTGAAGCTAGAATGCAATTTCTCTTTTTGCTGATTAAGAATTTAGACTCTTGGAAGCGGTATTTGAACTCAATTAGGGGACGTTTAGTTTCTGCCCGAATCATCTTTAGAAGGAAAGAATCTTGTATTTTAAATATATCGCATTTTGCCCCTGGTACACAATCAAATTTTGAGATAGCCATTTTTGCTCAACGTAGTTGATTTCCAGATTGAAAATATATTTTTGAGGAGGACACTCCCCCACAACCCTCAGGGCAAAGGTTTTAAGTTATGCCCTGGGGGCATTTAGGGTTTTTATAAAAGGCGTTGTCGTAGAAACTTCAAAACAGGCTCATTCGATTGGAAATTAAAGAGCTAGTGCCATTTTTAATAGTCGAAAGTGAATGGAGGGCAGCTAGCCCCCCCCCCTATGCCTATCATTTCCCCAAACACATCCAATCAAACTTTTGAGATAGCCATTTTGTTCAGTGTAGCTGATTTCCAGATAGAAAATATGTTTTTGAGGAAGACACTCCCCCACAACCCTCGGCAAGAGTGTTAAGTTATGCCCTGGGGGCATATAAGGTTTTTATAGAAAGCGTTGTCGTAGAAACTTCAAAACAGGCAAATTGAATTGGAAATTCAATGGGCTAGTGACCTTTTTAATAGTCGAAAGTGATTTGAGGGCTACTAGCCCCCCATGCCCATCATTCCCCAAAACACATCCAATCAAAATTTTGAGATAGCCATTTTGTTCAGCGTAGTTGATTGCCAGATAGAAAATATGTCTTTGAGAAGGACAATCTCCCACAACCCTCAGGGCAAGGGTTTTAAGTTATGCCCTGGGGGCATATAAGGTTTTTATAGAAGGCGGTGTCGTAGAAACTTCAAAAAAGGCTCATTCGATTGGAAATTCCGAGGGCTAGTGCCCTTTGTAATAGTCGAAAGGGATTTGAAAGCAACTAACCCCCCTCTCAAGCCCACCTTTTCCCCAAACACATCTAATCAAAATTTTAAGACAGCGTCCAATCAAAATAATAACAAACTAACACGATTAGTTAAAAAAATGGCACAGTTAAAAAAAAAATGCAAAACTTTATGAGTCTTGAACAGTCATGGAAAGTATAAACAAAATCAAATTGAATATTAGATATATAATGATATTAATTGTTGAAAGATCAATCAGTTCAAGTTTTTTTTTCACTGTAATTTTATTTTCATTTTCAATGTTGTAGGAACTGTAAAATAATAAATTTGTAATATACGAGTAATTCATTTTCAGTGAAGCACCAATGACGCAGAAGGCTTTAGGTTTTTACAGTTAAAGAAGGGGGCAGTATCCAAATTTAGCTTGTAGTGAAACTATATTTGTCTGGACCAATCTTGAAAAGAACTAATAAATTAAACTGAATATTTGATGCATAATGATATTAATTGCTGAAAGCTCATCACTTCAAAATTTTACTGTAATTTTAATATTTATTTTCAATATTAAGTACAAAAGAAAACATTTGTAATATAATTCGTTTTCAGTAAAGCGCCAATGACGCAGAAGGTTTTAGGCTTCTGCAGTGAGACGATGCCCAAACTCTTGTTTGTAATTATTTTTATTCGACTCAAACTTGATTTGCATATTCAATTTAAGTTTTACTCGTTTTAAGATTTATTTATTCATTTACATTAATATATATTGTATGTTTTGTTCGCATTGATTGTTTATTTAATTTCTGTTCGTTTTTAGTTTCATTTATACTTTAATAGCAAAATATTTGTTTTCGTTTTAAGCTAGATTTTCATATTCAATCTAAGTATTACTCGCTTTAAGATCTATTTATTCATTTATATTATTACTTGTTGTATGTTTTTTGCTATGATTGTTTATTTAATTTCTGTTCGTTTTGGGTTTCATTTATTCTTTTATAGTAAATTCTGGTCGTTTTGAGTTTGAATTTTAACAGGTATTTGTATCTCCTGAGCTTAAGTTTAAAATGGCCTTTACTTTTCTTTGAAAAACTTATTTTTCGGAAAGATTTTTTAATTAATTTTTAAAAGCGTGCTTGAACTCCATTAAATACATTTTAAGACAAAACTGGCTATACATGACGTTCGACGGCAAAAAGAAAGAATACGAAGAAAAGATGTAGAAATAATTAAGAAACCAGAGGGAGTGTGTTTTTCAGCCAGTGGAGAAAAAAAAATGAAAAGACGAAACAATTATTTCGGCAAAGACCTTTGCCAAGAACGATTGCCTTCCTGAACGATTGTGGTAAACCATTTACTCTGGAAGCTAAAGTTGCCTTGTCAAAAAGAACTAGATAGTGTGTGTATTAAACAGCATGAAGGGCTAAAGCAGAATATTACTCGCCATTTTTACTCTTGGACTTGAGATTTATTTATTGGAAGCTTGTGTTCGTTTAGCCCCTCTCTCAATTGTAGACGAGTTCTGCCAATACAAATTTTTTTACGGAAGCACGGGACTCTCTATTCGCCACTACCAAAAATTTTGGGTCAGTTTTATCTCTATCAAAATTGAAGAAACGTTTAGAATTTACTTCCTTTTTGAAGGTGATGGAAGTTTCTCCAAACTTATCGCTGAATCTAGGCATATACTGCATTATTTTAAGATTGTATTTTCTTCTGTGGGGTGGACCAAAGAAAGAAGCATGGGTTCATTGTTGTCGTTTTTGCTGCTTTTAATCTTCTTTTTATAATTTGCTCAATAGTTTCAACGGGGTAACCATCTTAATGTAATTCAGTTCAGAGACTACAGGACTTTCTGAAAAAAAAATAGAATTAAACCAACTAAATAGAAAGCCATGCCTCTTTTCACAGAAGAATGGCGGTTTGATGAGAAATACAAGTAACGATCATTGTGAGTGGGTTTTCTATAGATGGAAAATTCAAGATTAAGAACATCCTCAACACCTCGCTCTTTATGCTAAAGTTTTACTCTTTGTCACAGTTCTTCTTTTTAAAGTAATTAATTTAAAAAAAATTCCACAAAACAAGTTTTTCGAAGAAAAGTAAAGAGCTCCATTAAGCCAGAAATAAACAGAGATAAAGTCAGACAATCTTCCAATAGTAAAACTTCCACAAATCACTATTAACAAATAAATGAAATTCAAAACGGACATAAATTATAATAAATAGCCGAGTCAAACTCCAAACGAGCAAAAATGAACATGAGTTGGGCTGATGACCCCCACTCCTTCTCAAGATCAGAACATAATTTGTACTTTATTGAAAAAAAAACAAAAAAATTACCATGGATTGTCAGTTTAATTTACGTATACTGATATTTATTCCTTAAAGTTTTGATAATTGTTTCTTTATTAAATTAAAAAAAGTGAAAACATTTAAACGTGTTTTGTTTTCAGAATAGCGTAAATTATGTTCTGGTCTTGAGATGACATGAGGGTTATCAGCCCTACTCATGTTACTTTTGCTCGTTTTGAGTTTGAACCAGCTATTTATTATAGTTTCTGTTCGTTTTGAGTTTCACTTATTTATTGATAGTAATTGGTGGTAGTTTTACGCTTGGAACATTGTTTGATTTTATTTCTGCTCATTGTTGGCTTTAAGGAGTTCTTTACTTTTCTTTGGAAAACTTGTTTTGTGGAAAAAAGTGATTAAATTAATTTCTGTTCGTTTCTTATTGACATAGTCTATTTCATGGAATAAAATAATATATTTTATCTTTTTTCCTGTAAGAATCCATAGTTTGGCTTGCTATTTTTATGTTGGAGAAACCTTTTCAACAATTTTTTTTACCCTGACACAAACAGTATTTTTTAATTTAATTTTATACCTCCTGAAGTTGGCCTCAAACATAAAACTTAATATCATTCCCAAAAGATTCTATGTACACTGGATACACTTACATTCCCAAAGATTCTGGATACACTTACACTCTTTTATTTATTTAAATTGTAAGAACAGAAGTAGTAATAGCAGTAACCCCGAAAGTTCCAACCTCATACCCCCAGTCGTCCTCGATATATTGCTAAGGTGTCTTATTGGTAACCATAAAAACAATGCCTTCACATGTAGTTTTAAAGCAGCGTAAAGAATAATGGGCTAATTGCATAACGGTGGGGGGTTGACATGCTCAATATCCCTAAAGACATAGTTTCTGGACCGTTCTACTATCTTCAACAAAATGGATTTCTCAAAATTTTGACTTGATGTGTTTGGAAAATGAACGGGGCTTGAGAAAAGGGCTGCTTGCCCTCCAATCTCCTTTTACTCTTAAAAAGGGCACTAGAACTTTTAATTGTGAATCAAATTAGCTCCTTTAAAAGTTTTAATGATACTTCTAGCTATTATAGTATGGTGCTGCCTGTGATATTAACTATATGCCTTTTTGTAAACTGGATGCACTTAGTATGCAGTCAGTATGCAGTTAGTAGTACATTCAGTATGCAGTCTTTTTCGTTTAACTAAAACTCCCCCCAAACGTTCCCTAAAACTTTTACCTTAATACCCACAGCTTCATTATTTATAGTAATTATAGTGGTAGTATTAAAAGTATACACATTGTGCAAACTGACTCGTTCAAAATCTTCCGCAACTTACCCTAAAAGGTCTAACTTAATAATATAAGTTGTTCTTGAGATATTGCTTTGCCACCTTTTTGAAAGTCCACATGCTCAAAGTTTGTTTTGATTTCCTTTAAGATCCACCTAAATATTCCTTAAACGCTTCACCTTAATTTGGTAGATCCAGGTTTCTTCCAAGGGCAGATCCAGGACTTTTTTTTTAGGGAGGGGGGCAAAATAGGTTCATCCGATAAGCTTGCTTTAGGAGCAAGTTTAATTAACGCAAACTTGTGTAAATTACACTCCTTTAGACAACGTTAGGGGGCACGCCCCCCTCAACCCTCCCCTGGATCCGCCACTGGTTTCTTCAACACACGTTGAAAATTTCAACTTAATATCATCAACAGTTTCTGAAGCATTTCTAATACCTACGCTTGACATCCAGTGTGGACATGGTGCATTGTGTTTTGTTTCAGTTCCATAGAGTTTCTATATATCCCAAATTGCTCACCTTAATACCCTTAGTTGCAATAGTAGCAATAGTAGTAGTAGCAGTAGTATAAGTACAAGCAGTAGCATTAGGATGCAAATAATTTCTTTTGGTTAGTTCAACAGCCCTCACAGCAAGCCCTGTTAGTTTCAAATTCACACACCAAACTGTTCCTAAGGTATTGCTGTTACACCCTTATGACACCCTGCATACAGACGGCGTGTTGTGACCTTCCCCCTCAAAATTCCTTGAAAATTTGACCTTCATACCCTTAGGCATAGTTGTAATGGTAGTCACAGTAGTAGTTTTGATATTGACCCAGCGGTCCTAGAATATTGAGAGAGGGCTCATTTGAACGGGAATTAAAAGTTCAAATGTCCTTTTCAAGGGACTAAAATGATTGAAGGGAAACTAGACCCCCTCCCACGCACTGTTTGCTCAAAATTGACCGATCAAAATTTTGAGATAACAAATTTGTTTACCATAGTTGAAAAACCGAATAACTATGTCTTTGGAGATAACATGACCCCCACAACCCCTGGGGAGAGGTCTTTAAGTTGGTCTTAATGTGTCAAAGGGACATATCTGCAATATTTCAGAATGATTAACTGTATAAAATTAAGGCCTTTAGGGAATAATCAAGGATGTTGAACTAGGTCTAAAGAAATCCTATACTTAATCACTCTGTTTTTATCCAGGTAGTCAAAAGGGTTTATCTGCGTAGAAGCTCATGTATGGCTAAGGATGTAAATTTATGGCTTAAGACCCAGCAGAAACTGTGAGGGAATTTTTTATAGGGAGATCAAGTGGATTCTAAATTTTGACTTAGGGGGACCAATGAAAGCTCATCAAGGACAAAAAGTGTTTGAAAAAAAATGTGGTTGTATTGATTCTTAGTATGAAATGTTCTTTTTATGTCCGCATGATTAAGATTTCAGGCTGAAATATACCTCATTTGAAATTTCAGAACCAAGGAAATTTCTGGAAACAGATCTTGTTGTATTGATTCTTGACGACTTATTTTACTTTTAAGCCAAAAAATATGAACCTTTCTAATAAATGATTTCAAAGTTTATTAATATAAATAAACAAACAGCTAAAATAGAATTTAACCCAATAAAATTCTCATAATGTAATGATCAGATAATATTTGCCTACACCCAACGTTGGGGCATGACGGAGATCAGAATAGCCTTAACCCAACAGAAGCCCAAAAACTACAAATGTTTGAAACCCATTTATTTGAAAGACAATTCCCCGTAGCCATCGGCTCAAAGTTCTATAGTAAACTATCATTAAAATTTGATGGACAATTTTGTCTAAAATATAAACAGCATGCCAAATCTTAATCTCTAAGGAGACAAAAAAACAAAAAAGCTTTACAATTATTTCTTTTATTTGCCAATAAGAAAATTTCAATTAAAAAAGAACAGAAATAAATTTGAAAACCAACTTCTTCTACAAAATAAGTTCTTTAAAGAAAGGTAAAGTGCTAAATTATACCAAAGACGAAGAGTTAAAACCCAAAACAAACAGAAATTAAAGTAAATAATCAAGTCAAACTTAACACGAACATAAACTACCACAAACAGGAGAAGGGCTGACGCCCCCTCAGCCTTCAAACACCAGAATGTCATTTGTGCTGTACTAAAAACCAAACAAATTTGAATGTTGTTTCTTCTATAACGCTAATAAATCCAGAATTGCTAGCACCATCAGGAATAAATATCAATACATACATATAAATATATAAACAGAAATTAAAGTAAATAATCAAGTCAAACTTAACACGAACATA
>JAQQPU010000133.1:11680-27556 GCA_029168905.1 Artemia sp. Kazakhstan ARC1039 | reverse complement strand
TATATTAAACTGTTGATCCATCTTCTTTAGTTTATTTCAGTAATCTTGGTTATTATGATGATTTCCTTTTTTTCTTTTGTTGATGTTATGACAAATGAAAATAAACAGCTCGGAATAAAAATTGCTTTCAGTAAAGGGAAAATACGTTAAAGTCTCTAGAAAACTCAGGGGCATTAGCCCCACTCCTTGTTGTAGTAGTTAGCCCTACTGCTGGATATAGCACTTAGCCTTACTCCTGGTTTTAGTAGTTTCTTTTCGTTTGAAATGCGGCTTGATTATTTATTTAAATTTCTGTTTGTTTTGACTTCCATTCATTCATTGGCAGCGATTTATGTGTGTTTTGAGCTAGACTTATTATCTGACTTTAATTTGTAGTATGTGACTTTATTATTTAGCTCTTTACTTATCATTGAAAAATTCCTTTTGTGCAAAAATTTTTTGTCAAATTAATTGTCTAAGAAGCTAGTTGCTGAGGTAACAGGCTGTTTTTATATTTAAGTGGTTTTTGTTATCTTTGGGTTCAATTTTAAATAAAACAAATAATGTTTGTGAGAATAGTATTCTTAATTAATGTATTGTTAAATTCAGTTAAGTCTTGAATCCTAATCCACTTTTATGGTACTTTTCTTCTTTCAATGAAAGCAGCAAAACAGAGAATAAAAAATTAGAAAGCTTTTATACATGTTTACCTAATGACTAAGTGTCACTTCAAAAACTTTCCAAAAGTTTTAGAATTTAATAATTTCCCTGACGACAAAATAGAAAGCAATTTTGAAAGTATTGATTATAAATATGATCCAAACAGTGATTTCGAAAGATCTTCTCTCTCTTCATTCGATCTTGATAGGTCTAAGTCTTACAGAAAATATTTATTGATAAATTGTATACTCTGAGAAGGGATGTAGGTGACCTTGACGACTTATTAGATCTGAGACAACTGTGGGAGAAGGCTATCATGGCTACTTCCCCTGAGAATAAAACTCGTAAATGTTTACTAAGAAAGAAACTGTTTTATTAAATGGTTGTTAAGCGATTATTTTTTCTGCCATTATAATTTTTTTACATAAATTAGAACTACTTTTATTGAAATATTTCAATGACAGCAATTTTTTGTAATACTGACGAAATAAAATAGTAGATGGTTCAAAATAAATTGATTGATTCTTAGGTCAGAGTCAGTTTTTTTTTTACTCCTGAGGCCTGAAGGGAGTGGCAAGAATTCACAAAAGTGCTAGGGGCAAGGGCTAGATATCTTTTTCAAAATATGGAGGAAAGTTATTTTATAGAGGAATGTTATTTTTTAATTTTTCTTATGAAAATACAAAAAGAAAATTTAAATAAAAGTGTACTAAGCTGGGTATTTTTCAAAATCTAGTGTGCAAAAATTTAAGGAGGTAAAAGCCCCCGCCCCCCCCCCCGTTGCCCCCATTATTGATACACCGAACTAAAAGAAAGTGTGCATTTCTNTTGCCCCCATTATTGATACACCGAACTAAAAGAAAGTGTGCATTTCTTAATGAAATTGCATACACGCAGCAGGTTTTATTAAAAAGTGACAAATCTTATGCGTCGACTGCTTTGGTACCCAATTTGGATTCATGACTGGGAGATTCAGTTAAACTTCCATGAGGAGGGTAAGTGTATTTGTATTTGTTGTCCAGCTGAGCACCCAAAATGCTGTTTTCTTTGTTTATTAATGATTTGGAGTTTTATAATATTAAAGAGGCTCCATTTGTGTTAGTTAATAATTTAATTTGTTTTCCCTTCTATTCGCTGACGAACAGCTTTAATTGGAGATCCGCGAAGGAATTTGAGAAAATTATTAGATATAATGTCGAAACATGTGAAAACGAAGAAATTGGAATTAAATCTCAGTATTTCGGTGGTAATGGTATTTAGAAAGAATGGTGATATTTCAAGAGATGACAAATTTTGTTTAGGGGAAGGGGGTGTTGTATTTTTGAAACAAAAGACTATTTTGTTTATTTGGGGTGTATATTGCCATCACCGTGGAGTTGGGGACCACAGGTAAGTTTTATAGCTAATAAAGACCAAAAGTGTCGTGGTTAGTATTGAAAAATTCGATAAATTCTATAGGTATAGAGAGTTTACAAAAACAAGTTTTAATTCTAAGATTGTACCAGTTCTTCATTATGGCGGTGAAGTCTGGGGAGTGAAAGAGGCACCTGAGTTAGATAGGATACAAATGAATTATTTTAAGAGGTTATTATGGCTTAGTTCAAATTTTAATCACTTAATATTATAAGCTAGGGTCATTATGAAATCGTAGATTGGTTAGGATGTGGAAAATATAACAGAAGAGCTCTTGGGCGCTTATTCTCGACTTTTTCTGATCATTCTGTGCTTTTTTTTTCGGGTGTTCATTCTGTTCTTAAGCTAAAGGATTTAAAAAAGATTAAAGTTACTTATTTCAAATTTTACAAATTTCTTCTTTCTCTGCCGCCATGGACTAGAAATCGGTATTTAGTTAAAAATTTCTATGTTACGGATGTAAATCAAAAGCTCGGTGACCTACATAAAAAGCTTTCTGCAGATGTATTTTGTAAATTTGGCCCTGACCACGGTCTTTTACAGTTCTTTTCGTAGTTTAATTTAGTTACTATTGTTTGTTGAGTTTTTTTTTATTTATTATTATGTACTCCACTTGTACTACTTTTTGTTAGTTGGTGGTAATAAATGATTGATTGATTGATTGATGGTAAAATATTGGGAAAGAATTGCAAATTTGCCGGATACTGGGCTAGTTAAGCTGGAATTTACGGAGCTGCTTGGTGGCGGAAAGAAAAATACATGGACGAGCCAATTTAATCGATTTTGGAGGGTTGTGAGTTGAAGGAGGTAGAAAGAAGGAAGGAGGAATAGTAGCTAGATTAGTCAAAGATAGACTGTCAAGAACACAGAAGTGCCAAAGTGAGCAAAATGGATCAGCATCCCTGACGTGATACAAGAAGGTTAAAGAAATATAAAGGGATGGAATTATGTTTAAAAGTAGGTTTGGGGGTATTGGATGTTAAGGGGAATAGGATTTCCTGTATTCTCCCAGAAATACTTCAGAAAATGAAAAATTAACAAGAGTATCCTAACCCTTAGGTTAGAAATTGAGCTTTTTCTGAGACTTAAGACCAAATATTGAAAAAAAAAATGTGGGTATGCCTTTCTAGGGGTCCCAGTTGTGCGTTTCTATTTGACATACTTTGAGAGACCGGTCACATAAGTGAAAAATATACAATTATATAAATAAAATTCGGGATATTTTAATGTGGTATAAATGATAAAATCATATTTTTACATTTAATTGACATAAAATTGTTCTAATTGTCATATAAACAAAGTTATGGTTATCAGAAACCTTAAAAAATAGATTTATGACACAAAATTGCTTTCGGGAATATTTGTTCAACATTAGTAACATCCATTCAAAATACTTTTTCAATGAAAAGCAGAATAAGAACAGGGGCTAGGGCAAAATTAAAGGGAAAAAATCTACTTTCGAATAGTACTAAACCTGTCTTTAAACTGCTGTCGATCCTCAGCCCTAGGTTTTCTTCTACGGACCAACTTTTGCTTCTAGTCTTAGTTGTTTTTCCCATATTTTGTCTTATCTCTACTCTACTGCATTAACAGAACTAATAGTTGTCGTTCTTTTACTCCAACATATGCCTGCTTTTGACATAATTGTTTTATTATGAAAAATAACAGACACTTATCTTCAGAATATAAGACAAATCTTACAATATGAGCACGATTATATCCTGCTACTAATAACCTTTTTTTAGAGCCATCACAAGCAGTAGAATATTATAACCATCGTGAATTTTGGAGTATATTTAGCAATAAATGGATCCTCAATATTGACCCTAAATTATCAAATCATAAACGAAAAATCATCAGTCTTGTTATTAATTGACTTGGGATGATTTTTCAGAGTCAATTATGTGAATTATCCGTTTTTTAAACACTTCTACTTTTCTTTGTGTCTTTAGTCGATCTTGAAATGGAAACGTTTAAAAGGTTAAACCTTAAGAAACATCACAAAAAATGCTCAAAAATATTTGAAGTGATTACATAAGAAATAAACATATTTTTCAAAGAAGTAACTTTGGAACTTTTTGGCAGTGGTGGTTCTAGGCCTAGGCAAGGAGGGGCAGCTGCCCCCCTACAGTTTTTTGTTTACTTTTGAAATTAAATTTCCTTTTATTTCATGTTTTTTCATCACAAACCCCTTATTCGTATGGTACTAATAATATCTAAGTAATGCTTTGACAATTGGTCGTTGGAAATAAAGGTAGGCGTGGTCTTTTCCTGAAATTTTTCAGGCAAGGGTTTATTTTTCAAAATGAATCTCTATATTAGCATTAACAAGAAAAGAATATGCTTTACTTTCCTAAAATATCAACCAACTAAAAATAAAATTTAAATGAGTAAAACAAAACAGTAAAGTGAAAATAGAAACTTAAAAAAAATGCTTTGATCTATAAATGCACTTACACAAATTTCTATCCGGAAAATATTGACATTTTTAAGAATAAAATTGAAAGCAGGCAGTCAGGATATCCTTTCCAAGTGCTTTTCAATACCCCCTGTCTGTATTTTGACCACCGGGTCGCACGCTTTCAGTTTTAGCCTTACAATTTGGAAGTTTTTGGATAGCAGGAAAAATATTGGCTTTTACGCTTTTGAATTTAAAATTAAAGCACTGACTATTAAAGCACTGGGCAGTCAAGACATATTTTCCAGATGCTCTAATGCTCCATTTTTAGCCTCAAAACTTGGGATGCTTTTTGACAACAGGAAAAAGAGAAATCAAACTTATTTCTGCGGTTGAATATAAAAATACTTGTTTTAAATTTTGTATTTATGTTAAATTTCAAGCATTGGACTCTTAAAAGTAAAAGTATTGGGCAGTCAGAACTCATTGTCCAAGTGCTCCAATACCCCCGTCCGTATTTCGACCGCCACACCCCATGCTTTCATGTTTTGCATTTAAATGTTGGATAATTTTGAATACCTGGGAAAAATAAGTTTAGTGAATGCAAATGTTTACCTTGCAAAACCAGCAAACACAAAACTTTTCAGCCTCAAATGTAGAAAGCAAAAACCAGTACATATTTCCTGTGCAGTAATAATAAAATCCAAAGAAGTACATCCGGAAAGTATCAGCTCTATGATCAGTAGAAAGAAGAAGAACATTGATAACACATGTTCGTTTACAGCTAAAACGTTCGTGTGATTGTTCAACCCCATCTATTTCTTCCTACTAAGCGTAAGCCTGTTGGTTTCAAGATTTACTTATCTAGTTTTTGCCATGGTAGGCCAGTTTGGCCTTAGGTCTTTTATTCGTAACAGCATGCCAACTAATTTCTGAAAACCTGAAACAAATGAATTTCATTAACTTAGAACAACTCTTCACAGCTCTAATCACAGATAAAAAGCCCATTCACAGCAATTAAAAAAATTAATTAAATTTTGCAATTAAAGTAAAATTACCTAAAATCTGGTTGGTGTTAAGATTCAGCCCAAACTTTTTTGGAATTCACCTAAGATCTACCAATAATATTTCGTTGGTAACATATAGCTGTGAAAAAAAGGAAAAAAAAAAACTAAAGGAGTTTGAGCACCTAGTCAAAGTTTCCACTTAAAATTATCAATTATAAAATTTATCAAATTTTATTATGAATAGATTAGTGTTTGCCAGACCCATGCTAATAATTAATTAATACGGAAACGGGTTCAAATGCTTTTACTAAACTAGATCAAACTTTCAACGAAAAAACAAAACAAAATTTGTTTTTATGTTTCCACTTATTTTCAAACAGAAGTAGAAAAATACCAAAAATTAAAAATATATGTGTAATGTAAATGAATACCTAGCAGAGTTAATGGAACAGTATCCTTAATTTTTTTTTTTTTCAGAGGTAAAGAGCTAGTGTCAGAAAAAAAAACTTTTTTCTTTCATAAGTTTTCCTGAGTATTGATATTTCAAAGAACTGATGGTTCTTTGATTTGCTGCACATATGGTTTAGTTGCCTAAAAAAAACTTCTAAAAGAAAGGTTTCTATTTTCATCCAATCAGCTAGATATTCATAGTTAAAAAAGAAGAAGAAGAACGGATGATCCTATAAATTACTGCACGTCTGGTTTGAGTATCTCAAAAAAATGTATCTCTTAAATGTAAAATACTCCACCTCCCTTATTTGATTTTGTCTCTAATGGCTGCAAGAGTATACATTTGACTATAAGAAACAAAACACTCTTTTTAAGATACCTTTATGTAGCATACTTAGGAACATATTTATACGGAGAATCTTGTTGCACCATCAGATACACAGAAAGCTTCAACATATTGCGTCCGCATCATAGGCACTTGCTTATGCTATAGACGATTAACGTAATTAAAAAAAAACAAGTTTTTTTAACTGAAAGTAAGGAGCGACATTAAAACTTAAAACGAACAGATATTATCCCGTATATGAAATGGGCTGTCCCCTCCTCAACGCCTCACTCTTTACACTAAAGTTTTTGATTGTTTAAAAAAAAATAGAGTTGTCAGAAAGAGTCAAACTTTAGCATAAAGAGCGAGGCGTTAAGGAGGGAACAGCCCCTTTCATATACGGGATAATTTCTGTTCGTTTTAAGTTTTAATGTCGTTCCTTACTTTCAGTTATAAAAACTTGTTTTTTTTTATTTAATTTTTGAACGTTTTTGAATTAATGCAGGTATTAATTTTGGCTCTCCTCAGAAGAATAAGTAAAACAAAATTTGCATATTAATTTTACTTTTATTTAGTTAAATGGCTTTCTCGAAAGTTGTTTAATTTAATTTACGAGCGTTTTTATTAGTAATAAATATACGTAACTTACGAATTAACATACGTAACAAGCTTCTATTTTCATATATCCACCCACTTACCCCCCACTACCAGAAAAAATCCCCCCTGAAAACGTCTGTATACTTCCCAATAACCAATACTATATGTAAACATTGGGTGAAGTTCATAACTTTCAGCCCTCCCCCCGGGGACTTTGGGGGATTAAGCTATCCTAAAAGACATAGTTATTATATTTTCGACCATGCCGAACAAAATGGCTATCTCAAAATTTTGATCGGGTGACTTTGGGAAAAAGTGAGCATGGGAGGGGGCCTAGTTGCCCCCCATTTTTTTTGGCCACTTAAAAAGGGCACTATAATTTTTAATTTCCGTTCGAATGAGCCCTCCCGCGATATTCTAGGACCACTAGGTCGATACGATAACCCTTGGGAAAAAAAAAAAATAAAAAAAATAAACACGCATCCGGCAAATCTTCTGGCAAAAAATCCAAAATTCCACATTTTTGCAGATAGGAGCTTGAAACCTCTACAGTAGGGTTCTAATACGCTGAATCTGATGCTGTGATTTTCATTAAGGTTCTATATCTTTTAGGGGTGTTTCCCCCTTTTTTAGAAAATCAGGCAAATTTTCTCAGGCGCGTTAGTTTTGATGAAGTTTTGACTAAACTTGATGAAACTTATATATTTGAAACCAGAATTAAAATATGATTCTTTTGATGTATCTATTGGTATCAAAATTCCATATTTTAGAGTTTCGGTTACTATTGAGCCGGGTCGCTCTTTACTTATAGTTCGTCACCACGAACTGTTTGACTGAAAAATGATATTGTGTGATACATTTTATCAACAAATATGTTCTTGTGACTCATGACTATTAGCAAAGTGGTCAACATAAACTGATGAAAATGTGCCAAAACCAAAAAGTTTCAAGAGCCTACTTTTTAATCTAGGGTAACTATCTTGGGTTTGAGACTTTTGTATGCAAACTTCAGGAGAGGGGGTAAAGGAGTCAAATGGGGGGGGGGGGGGTGCAAAGTTGTGCACACATCAGGCTCCATCAGACTAAGATGAGTTGTCAGTAATAAGAGTGTTCAGTCAATTTCTAATGGGATTAGCAACAGTGTTGATGCTGAAACCATGAGGAAACATCTAAACATCTACAACTAAGTCACCGCCCTTTAGCAGTCATTTCGTACCATCAGGAGTTTATCTATGGAAGACCATTCCGTTGCATTAGTTTCTAGCTTTAATGATTTTAAAATAGTCTTAATCATATATCATTTTTTTCAGAGTCCATTATATGCAGTGCCTTTTTTCACGTCCTGGTTGGTCACAAGTTGGACAGCGCTTTGCCTACCAGTTTATTTAATTACTCGCTTCATTTTTGGGAAGGTAAAACCGAGCCAAATTTTACGCGAAGTTAGAGCGTCCGCCCTTGCTTTCAAAGACAAAGGATTTAGTTTAGGTACGAATTCTGATCAGAGACTTAAAGACTTTGACTTTATTGAATATAAACACACAAATAAAACACAACTTCAGGGACTCATTAATGATCTCTAGGGCCTAAATGTAGTCCCTTAAACGTCGAGTATTCATATTAATATCTCACTGATTATTGACAGAAAAACAAAGTGTTAAACTTTGAAACAGAAAGAATACTGAAAAAATAGACTGTGCAGTACAGAAAAAAGGCCTAAATGTAGCCCCTTAAACGTCGAGTATGCATATTAATATCTCACTGATTATTGACAGAACAACAAAGTGTTCAACTTTGAAACAGAAAGAATACTGAAAAAATATACTGTGCACTACATAAAAAAAGGCCTAAATGAAGTCCCTTAAACGTCAAGTATTCATATTAATATCTCACTGTTTATTGACAGAAGAACAGTGTCATGATATATATATATATATACAATTAAATTTATCAATGAATTTGTCACCAGCACCATCAAAATAGGTGATTTTTCATATTTGGGTGATTTCAATTATCATCAAGACCATCACTATCTTATCATTATAAGCATCGCCATCACTGCCATTATCACCATCATCTTCTCCACTGTCACTAGTAACCATCAGCATTTTTTCTCGATTGTTGCAATAAAGTGGTGAGCAATGTTCTCTGAAGTGCAATTTTGCGTGGTTGAACCACAAATACCGATAGACTAGTGATTATTTTCGATATGGTCGAACTATCATCACAGCAATCCCTACCTTAGCATTATAAGGATCATCATCACTGCCATTATCACTACCTTCTCTACTGTTAATTCACTGTCATCTTCTCTACTGTCACTAGTAACAATCAGAATCATTACTCGATTAACGCAGTAAAGTGGTGAGGAATCTCCTCTGAAGCAGAACTATGAGATGTTGAATCACAAATACCGACAGATTAGCGATTATATTCTATATGGTCATCGCACTAGCATTACCACCTCCATGACAAAAAAAAAACTGTCAGAATCATACCAGTATAATTAAAGCCATCAGTATTATTCTTTTTTTTTTTTTAACCAATACCACAACCATAAAAAAACATCATCAATTTAACACCACCATTGTCCCGAGATGAATTTTGTTGTGCGCCTCCTCCCTACTCTATTTTTTTCGTAATACTGTAGCATTGAATTTGACCTGTCAGTATAAATTATCTCAAGCGTTTTTTTTTTCACAAAATATTCATATTAGTTTACATTTTTCCATTTCAGAAAAATCCGAAATAAATATGTTTTGGTTATAAATTCAATTAAAATACCAGTTAAAGTTTTAACAGAAATTTTACATTAAAAGAAAAGTCTTGCTTTATGCCTCTCTGGAGTTCAGACTCCAGATATTTTGCTTGGTTGATTTTAAAAAATAATCAAAAAAGATATTTAACAGATTAGTGGATATTGGCTCTTTCTACAATTTAATATCCAGCCCAAATTTTAATAGAATTATTCTTTAATATTTCTGCTATTAAATTTGGGTGGATGAGCAGGGAGAGTTTTACTCATATTAATTGAAAATCTGTCGAATTCTTAGTCTTCTATAAGGCTCAGGCCATCCTAACCCCTGTGATGCATGCATCCTTGAAAATAAATGTATCTGAATCGAATGTTTTGTGAAAAGAATTTTTTGTGCTCTAATTCATCGTGACTGATTGTTCATTTAAATAAATGCGTGTTAGGGTCATTTAAAAAAAATGTTTTTTCGTCTTGAAGAAAAAATGTAACATCAAGAATGAACACAGCAACCAGACTTCTTTCCTTAATTTTTTGTCTTAATGGAGGTTTTCGTGGCCTTGTCTACAAGCTCTGATTTTTTCTTGCGAATAAGTGAAAAAATCTAATTTTTTGCGGTACGAAATGATATAGCTTAGTTTTGATGCCTAACTTTGTTTTATCCCGATTAATGTCTCTATTAACCAGTGCTTACCCTGACAGCTTTAAACCAACGGGAGAAATACTTTGTTTGGCTCATTTTGGGTGTCAAAAATTAATATGGGCGATTTTTTTCAGTTTTATTTTCTCTTCTTAAGGGATGTTTTACCCAGTGCGCATGTCCGGTAAATTGCAAGCCGATCCGAGACAGAACAAACGCGGCCCATTCTCAGGTGCCGTATATAAAACAAATTAATAATTTAAAATACTTTGTTTTCATTGAAGCATACTTGGCCTTGCCTATATAACCAGTAACTTTCAAGCCCATCAGATACGAGACAAATTTTACGTCTATTTTAGGCGTCGCGAATCGACACAGTGATTATTAGGTTCAAATTTGTGTCTGTATAAATTATGTTTACGTTCTTTAAACATAATTTTATCTCAAGTGCTTGCTATATTATTTTTCGGCTTTTCTTTCTATTTTTTATAAGCTAAGACCGAGGACTCGGAGTCAGGAAGAAGTTAGGTTTTGCATCGTTATTCAATTCCAATTACAGCTCCTTAAACCCACTTTATTTTCGCTTCGATGGAGGATTTTACAACTTTCATATACGTGAAGCCTAATCTAAAGCTTACTCTAAGAAAGACATTGAACCACTCACACGACATACATGTGTTGGTTTATATGTGTATGTGATATGTGTCGGTTGGTAAGCTTTAGGAGAGTCACAGAAAAATATCGCATGCTTTCTGGCGTTATGTCTTCGTTGAATTTTATTTATGAACGATTTGACCCATTTGACCCCACATTTTCTTCACATAGATTCCTTTGGGCTGTAGTTTTAATTTCAAGTAAATCAAAGACAATATTTTTTAGGCCAATCGGAAAAAACAACTTTTTGGCTATTTTTCGGACCCCATTTTTGAAGGGGCGTCCTTGTCCCCAAAGTAATTTTTTCTTAATACATCAGGGTGTGATTTAAATAACTTATTTTTGGTGCGTTTCCAGGCCCATCAGTATTCACCCCTCACTTCCAACAAAAATCTAGGGTCCCTTTAGCCCATGCAACTATCCCTGAAAGTTCCAAGCTAATCAGAAAAAAATTAGCTATTTTTATGACTTTATTTTGAAGGAGGGACTTTACCCCAAAACTTAAGTTTTCTTAATGCTTCCTGGTCTGATTCGCCCAAGGGATTACGGTTTTAAACTTAAATCTGAGAAATACATAGAAAAAAACTTCATTGTCTCTTTTTTGGCCTAACTATTAGTCAAATCAATATTTTTATTTTGTTTTGCGAATTCGAGTTTCCTTGCCCAAATAATTTCTGAAATTTGTTTCAAGCCAATTAAATTTTTTTTTTAACTCTTTCCTCGAGAACTTGTAGGTGCAACTTTCAAGCTGTTTGGAATAAAAATTATTTGGCCATTTTTTAGAGAACCAGTATTTTTATTCTTATGTGTTGGGTTCGTTTTGCCCCAAGGACTTGAGGATATAAGTTTTTGGCTAATACGAAAATGTTTTTGGCCTATATCTGGGCCTCCTAATGTCCTTCTTCCTCCCAAAGGAATATTTAGTACTCATAGCCCAAGTAACTATTTCAGAGGAATCAATATTCGTTTTCTAGTTTACTCTGCATTTGAGTCGACTAAGTCCGTATGGGCATAAATTTCAAGTCAATCAAAAAAAAAAACTTTTACAGCCCTTTTTCAGACCGATTTTTGAGGCGCAAGTGGCTCGAAGCAAGTTTTTGTTTATTACGCTCCTTTTGGCCCAAGGACTTACGGCTGTAAGTTTCAAACGCATCAGAAACAAAAGTGTTTTTACCTACGTGCAAGCCCTGTAACATCCTCTTCCTATAGACGCAAAGTGTTATCCTCTTGGCAGTGGCAGATCCAAAGGGGGGCGAGGGGGGTGCCCCCCCCCTAACGTAGTCTAAAGTAGAATAATTTACTTAAATAACACAAGTTTGCGTTAATTAAACTTGGTCCTAACGCAAGTTTATAAGATCAACCTATTTTGCGCCCACCCCCCCCCCAAAAAAAAATCCTGGATCCACCCCTGCCTCTTGGCCCAGAGAATTATGCCTGAAAGTTTCGAATCAATCACACTTCCAAGACCAAACAGTCCCTTCTCCATTTTTTCACTATAAAACCTCTTCGTAAACAACTGGCAGTTTGCATTATTTATCGTCTTACCCTAAGGGATTGAGTGATCATATCATCCCTGGAGGCTTATTCATTTGATGTTTCTGCTATTTCAAACAAAATGGCTTTCCTGAATTCCGATCAGATGTCTTGTGGGGCTTCAAACGGCGTGGCAACGGAGGTCATGGGAGGGATTGGTTGCCATCCTCTGAATTTCCAATTTAAGAAAATGGACTGTACTTTTAATTCACTATAGAATGAACCCCCTTGCAAGCTTGAAAAACCACCTTTTCCTTATGAAGCCGCTAGGAAAAGAGGATTGTACGTTGAAGACATATGCCCCTTGACTAAAGCAAGGCTAGATTGCTTCTTCTGACACGCCAGTTTTGATAAATGTTCAAATTTTTAGCAATTTTCCTAGAAACTCCTTTGACAATCATCTTTCTATAATTATTTTATATGGTTCAGATTCTGATCAACGCTATTCTATTTGTCCTCTAAAAGTCAGATTTTGAGTCATAGAGTTAATCTATCTTGATTTTAAAACATAGTTGTGGATTTTAAGCCAGGAGCATAAAAGAAATATTATTTTAAGAGGTTTTTTGTTTCTTTTATGAACTCAGTTTCTTTGTATCCTCTCATATACCGAATTAAGCAATTGTATTTTGCTTAATCATTTTGTTTGTTTGTATGTTGATTTTGTTGACTTATTGTGTATTCATATTTTTATCAGTTTATTGGTATCACTCCGTCTTTTTTCGATTTTTAACTGATTTGATTTGGGATTTTTTTCAGACGGCTAATGTTACCATGCCAATTTTTGGTGAATCTTCACATTTCCTCACATTTCCTGCATTTGTTTTTTCATTTTCTGCCCCCCCCCCCAATTAATTTCCTCTTTATCGTCCTTAATCGTTTAATTAATTCTATTGCTTGTTTATTAACTGTTTATAGGCTTATGTTTTAAGCATATTTATTAATTTTTGATTAATCTACTAATTGGTATTTAATGATTGTTTATTTATATTTTCATCGGTTTGTTATCCTCACTTCGTTTGTTTTTAATTTTCATTGGATTTCGTTCGGAATTCTTATCAAATGGCTAATGTTACCATGTCGGTTTTTGGTGAATCTTAAAGTTATCTGTAATATTTTCTTGCAAGTTTTTAGTAGTTATGTTTTTATAACTGTTTTATTCGGTTTAGAGTTTACCACACAACTCAAGTTTACCCGTGAAACTCAATCTATTAGACAAACACTCATACTTTTTTGGACTTGTATGCTACTTTTAAACCAAGAGAAATAAAAAACGTATGGAGTTTTTCTATTCCTTTACCAAAGGATTTTTTCCAATTTTTGGTGTATCTTCTCATAAATTGAAATAATTTCCGTTCTAGGGTCCTTTATGCTTCGCTGTGTGTCGTTTTGTGCCCTTTGGACAGTTGCCAATTATATGTACCTTCAAGCTCTACGAATATTAGACACCACAGACGTTATGGCGTTATTTTCTACTAATGTTACCTTCATATATGTATTATCTTGGGTAGTGTTACATGAACAGTTTGTTGGCTTAAGGGTGAGTTCCATTCAAGTTTCCTTCAAACACATATTAAGCTAATCTTGACCATCGCATTTCGAAAGTAAAATTATGATGCCTTACTTCAAATACATGCTCCCCCGTCCCCCTAATTGAAACCCGAATTGGCGGCAGATCAGACCTTTTTTTTGCAGGTTGTTAGGTACTAAAAAGTAAAGGCTTTTTACACCCTCCTAGGAAGCTCCCATTTCTTTTATATCTTTCTTAATGACGTCCTCCCACCCCAGATGAGGACGACCTGCTTTCCGTTTAGCCCTAGACTGTTGGCCGAAAAGGACAATCTTCAGCAATCTTTCATCATTCATCCGCACAACGTGCCCTAGCCACCTCAACCTTTCTTTCATTATAGACCAAGAGAGCAGTATTGAACTACATTTTTCGTACAACCTACTGTTTGAAATATAGTCAGTCAGCCGGGTACCCAGAACAATCCGTAAGCAATTTCTCTGGAAAACATCTAGCAAATATTCATCCAATTTTCGGAGCGCCCAAGCTTCAGAGCCATATTTGACCACTGTCATCACTGTAGATTCGAATATTTTAATCTTGGTTTGCAGACTTATCTTTCTATTCTTCCAAACTTTTTTTTAACTGTGAAAAATCACTCTCAGCCTTTGCTATTCTACTTTTAACATCTTCCCAGCTCCCACCGTCTTTATTAATAATACTACCGAGGTAAGTGAAGCTGCCTCCCTGATCAATCTTTTCGCTACCCATCGTCACCTTTTCATCTTCACTTATTCCTAGCCTTAGTGACTTAGTCTTCTTAACATTAATTTTCAAACCAATTCTAGCATGAGTTGTCTGGTAAACCATACAAGGATAAAACCATTGCTAAAGCTGTTCTATCAACAGAATCGAACGCTTGCTCATAATCTATAAAACTGAGGACCAAAGGTGTTTGACAACTCAGGCACTTTCCAATTATTAACCTAAGAGGGAAAATTTGGTCGGCACATCCTTTACCTTTTTTAAAGCCGCGCTGTTCTTCTCTTAAAACTTTGTTTAAAGTATCTCTCAGTCTAAAAAGTATCATATTACTAAGTAACTTGCTACCTACAGAAACCTGACTAATGCCAGGATAATTGCCACACTCACTCTTATCACTTCTCTTATAAAGTGGCTTAATTATGATTTTCCTAAAGTCGTTAGGTAATTCCCCTTTTTAAAAAATCATATTCATAATCTTCAGTAACTTATTTCTAACCTCAGAGCCACCATATTTAAGAAACTCATTTACTACACTATCAGCACCTGGAGCCTTATTGTTTTTTAATCCTTTTAGTACTGTCACTAATTCTTCCTCACAAAAAAAAATCTTCCTTCACATCCGAGGCATCACAAACTTTTTCATTTTCCTTAATATCTTTTCCTGCAACTTTATCTCGGTTTAGCTAATTCTCAAAATGTTCAGCCCATCTCTCTTTAACTCTTTCCTTATCACTAAAGTGGCCCTGTTCCTATCTTCAACTGGGACAAATCCAGATTGACTACTGCCTCTCAATTTATTAATATGCCAGTACAATATTTTACTATTATGCCGTCTAGTTGCATCTTCCAGATCCCCAGTAATTTTATTTATAGCCTACACTTCACACGTCCTTAGTTCATATTTTAATGCTTTATCCATTTTCTTTACATTCCTTTTGTTTTCATATGATCTATCACTCAGATAATTTTTGTACAAGTCCCTTCTGCTTTCTATTAAACATAAAGCTTTTTCACTAATATTCTTAGCTACAGTCCTAGCTTTCTTCCCTAAGACACTATCAGCAACTTCACAAGTTAATTTTTCTAAAATTATTCCAACCATCTTCAACATTGTCAAATTTTAAACTCTCAAGTTTAGTATTCAACTTTTCCTGTAAAGTTTCTCTCAAATTCTCATCCTGGAGTCTGCCAACATCATAACT
>JAQQPU010000132.1:93573-130358 GCA_029168905.1 Artemia sp. Kazakhstan ARC1039 | reverse complement strand
ACATACTTGAGCTCCTCATCCGTGGGAACAGAGTCAGCATAGTGATTAGATAGTTACATAGTCGTGAGAACATAGTCATTATACACAATTTCTAATGTTAAGACATACTTGAGCTCCTCGTCCGTGAGAACATGGTCAGCACCCATTTCTTGGAGTATCTTTTTTAATTCTTCTATTCCTTCTCTATTTCTAACAACATTGACAGTCTTCACTCCCCAGTGTTTACACAGCTGTATCACTGATTGACCAACCGCACTGTTACCACCATTCTACGCAGAAAACAAAAGTAAGGTGTAATCATTGCCAGTTACAAGTAAAGAAAAAAAATTGATGTTAAGATTAAAATTCGACAAAACACATCAACATTACCTCAGCTGTGTTTTCAGGCACCGGGTTTGAAGCGCGTTTCGGGAGGGTTTGGCAAAAATCGTTTTCAGGTTCTCCGTGTTTAACCCCACAAAACTTTAAAGCGTTTTTACCATACAAGTTCCAAGCGTGTTGGACACGGGTTCTTCAAAATTGTAACGCGCCAGAAAAGCATGGTTGAACACGGGTTCTGAGAAGACCCAAACCCGTGGTGAACACAGCACTCAAAACCATAATCTACACAACTATTGTCAAACTCCGTGTTGGATGTGGGTGGCCTAAAAACGGAGCTTTGAAAAAAATACGCAAAGCAACAAATAAATTAATAAATACTCTGCATCTCTCTAAAAGAAAAAATAGGTCATTTTTTACCATTTTAAATGCAATTTTTACCATTTTTTGAATGGTAATTGCAATGGTAAAATGCAATTTTTTACTATTTTTAATTACAATAGAGCGAGTATACACTGTAAAAGAGATTTACTAGAATATCTTATTGCTATCTCTTTCCGTCTAATATCACGGTTACGAGAATGGTTATTTACACAAGCATAAAAGTTAGGAGATGACCGCTACACAGAAAGTCCAAAGGAAGGCGGGGGGCAAAGATGATTACACGGGAAGAGTCGAACGTTGAAACTATCTGATTGGTTGGCTGGGACAAACCTCTTATCATTGAGCAAAAAATCGAGATGAATATGATTTGACCAATTGGTGTGAGTTGATATTTGACCGACTATTGTCTACAAAACTTTTTAAAGCGCAGATATTGCACTTAGCGGACACACTAAATAGCACCCATATTTTATTTTAATACAAATACCAACTGTTCTTATAAGAAGCAGTCTTTGAGTGCTAAAGAAATGAAAGATAACGATTAACAGATAACAAATCTCAAAGAGAGATTTGTTGCAACATCTACCCTTTTGCATAAAATCATGTCTTTAATTTTTTTTTTCCAAAGATACAAATATTTGAAAAAAACTTATTTTGATTCTGTGTGCAGTATAAATATATCTGTTTAGAGGAAAATAAAGCGTAAATTATTAAATATTTCAAACACAACCTATATTCTCAAGAGCAAACAAATCAATTAGGGTTTGCCTACACTTATAGAGTTTGTAAACCCAAACCTGTTAGAGTTTCCTAAATAATCTTCCAACTACGCCACGAATAAAACAGACAAGGTTATGAAAATATCCAACCGAAGAACCCTTGCAGTTAAAAATATAGTTTTTAATATGAATGTCCATTAAAATGCCAGGAAGATGTCAGTTTATAGTTTGCAGCCTCCATGAACGTGAAAGATTGCCGAGCGTGAAAGATGTACCTTAATTACGTTTGCGTTTTGCTGTTTCTTAGAGTCAACTTTATTTCAAAACGGGAAATCCACATCAAACAGTTCGTGATAACAAACTGTAAGTAAGGAGCAACTCGACCCAATAGTAACCAAAACTCTAAAAAAGATGTTTAATAACAAATAATACATCAAAAGATTCGCTTTTAATGCTGATTTTTAATGCACATAAAATTCACTATATTCACTATTCACTAAACTTCCATAATAAATATAAGTTTAATGTAACCCACCGAAAGCTACGAGCCTGAGAAAATATGCCTAGTTCTTAAAAACGGGGAGGGAGCCCCCAAAAACACACTATCAGGTTCACCATGTCAGAAAATCCTACAGCAGAGGTTTCAACCTCCTATCTACAAAAATGTGGAATTTTGTAAAAAAAAGAAATTGCCAAGAGAGAGATCAGAGATGAAGAGATTATTTTTTTTTTCAGGGACGTTCGTATCAAAGCAATAGTGCTAGGTGACTGGGAGAGGGCTCGAATGGAAGTTAAAAGTTCTAGTACCTTATTAAGAGGCTAAAAGTGATTGAGTTGGAGTAAGATGCGATTTAAAAAAAAAAAATTGTATCTATTATTATCTGTATGATGTCATAAAATCCTGTGACTGTCAGAACTTAGCGATTGTGCCACGGAAAATTGGTGTTTTCTACCATTTTATGGCGCCAAACTACAAACCCCCGACCCCAAAAGGGCCAAGTTCCTATCAATTGAAAATTCTAAGATAGCCAATCAATTTAATAATATTGAAATTCTAATAATAATTACAAAACTTTAAAATCCCTGTTATACAAAAACTTGGTTTATTAGTTTGGCACTTTCTTTAATAGTTAGAAATATTTAATATCGTAAGAAAGAAGAAACTGTCTCTAGGTCAACATGCAAGCAGACAGCCGCTGGAATGGATCGGAATGGATCGTAGGAAGAAACTTAGAGAGAAAGAAAGACATGAAAGTCGAGCTAAACAAATAGCTGACAAAAAGAGTATTATTCCTAAGACAAGGGCGCTGTCAAATAATGTAAAAAAAAAACAAAAAAACACAAAAACTATGAGAAAGCGATAACTTGCAATAAATGTCAAGTTTAAAATTTTTCAATTTCCATATATCTCTATATGCTTACTGCTGAATTTTTGTGTATAGAGATTATACCTGTGTTTTTCTTACTTTTAAGCCGAGATTCTGTGTAGATAAGTCTACGCCCAGCTATAGCTTTGAAAGTCTTTTTTAGTGTGACTCAAGTGTTGAGTGTTACTTGCCAGTGGTTTCACTTCACGAAAATTTCGCGGGGGACATCTTTTTCAATATCTCGGGACAGGGAAAGGGGGTGGGCAAATTTACTGTTTTTTCAATTAAAATACAAAAAGGGCATTTTTCAGTGAAAATACCACTACAAAAAATTTATTTTTCAATATAAAGAGGGACAGGGGTTTCTTGCTCCCACCCCCCATTGATGACAAGGCAGGCCAATAGGCTTCCAAAGGTGTCCATAGTTTCATAGAGACGACTATGACCTTGGAGGAGGGCCTTCTCCGGCCATAGATAAATCCCGTCTTTGGTGAAAAACTAATGTTTCCCATTGTTTTCTTTCTTGTTTGCAAAAAAAACTTGCTACTGATATACAAGTTACAAGTATTACAAGATGTAGATTGTACACGCGGTTTTATTGTTTTGAATTTCATAAACACATGTTGTAATTAAATGTTATTTTTTACGGGCTCTTTTTTAAAATCCTATAAGTTCTCGTAATCAGAAATTGACCTTCATTCGAGCCTGAATAAGAATTGCTATTTTCAAAATAGTGCTAAAAGAGTAATATTACTGATAAAAAATTTTAAGTAAAATGCGGTTTGTTTAAACTTTGGTTATCTGACTTATGGATTAGAGGACTGGGTTAGGATTGCCCGCAGGTAGCCTTCAATATTAGAATCTGCAAATATGGCATCCAAATCGGACTACGACAACAACAAAACTACCTGCCAGCAGATATAGCTTCTTTCCACTACCAAAACAGAATCTTGAAACAGGATTCAGAATTAGCAGCAGAATAAAGAAGTTCATAAATCGATTTATTAAATTAATTTAAATCGATCATTATATTATAATTATATAATTCTTATATTGTTTATTGCCGTTTATTATATCGATTGTCGAATTGCAAACAGTGGATCTTTTAGTGTTTTCGAAAACTTCTTTAGCAAATTTTTGCCACTTCTTGGAAAAGTTTTTCACTTCTTGGGGTGGCCATTAAACTGCGGTTGTTGTTTGTTTGCAATAATAGATTTCTCTCTCTCTCATGAAACAGCAAAATTTATAAACCCAACCAAAAACCTGGTAACAATCCAGATAAAATATATAAATAATGGAGTTTACCTGAATAACAACTGATCCTGGTTTTAAATCAACAAAATCTGTCAGCATCCTATAAGCCGTCCCTGGGTTTACCATTAGAGTTGCTAGTGTTATAGGGCTTAAGTCAGAGGGTACCTAAAAGTAACGAAAATATTTAATCTGTTTTTGTCCTTTGAATCTGAATTAAAGAATATAATCAATCAAGTAACTACAGAATAATAGGAAAACGTTCTATTGTTATATTTAAACCTTTAAGCAATAGGATTTTTTCCTTTTCTAATTTCAAAAAACGTAACAGTTGTATGTTACTACAAAAATTTGAGGTTGAAATGCTTCAGGACCAAAGCATTTACACCATTGGACTAAGCTAAGCAACTGAGAAAATTGTCTTAGAAATACTGGCTTAGAAAACCAGCTGACAAATGAAAAAAGAAACTAAACAAAGAAAATCAAAGACCTTGAGCCAGTCTTCTTCAGAAGCAACAACATAATCTCTCCAGGTCCCAAAAGCATTCTTCCTAGGCACGACCAGGTCACCTTTCTTGAGCTTTGAGTCAGATTTGCAAGATTCAACTACTCTGCCTATTCCTTCATTTCCACAAACAAAGGGAATTTGTGGCTTTACAGCATAAACGCCTTGAATGGTGTTAATATCAGCAGGATTTATTGGAGAATATAGCATATGAACAACAACCTAAAAACAATAATGATAAAGGTGAAGTTTAAGACATATTATTACTATGATAGCTATGAAAGAAAGTTTGTTATAAGCACAAAGTTCAGAATATCTCCAAAGTTTTTTGTAAAGCTTTAAAAGTCTATAAATTGGCTATTATGAAGTCATTTTGAATGAAACCACATTTAAGATTTTTTTTAGATATTCTGTTTTAAACATATTGGTGAAACATATTATTTAAAGCAAGCTCGGTCGCACCTACGTCATGAATAGATACACAGTAGTTCAAAGGCTGGAAAATTTAAGAAGTTTTCAGTTTTGGAAAAAACTACTGAATGCCTTAAATCCACACCCTGCCAAAAATTTATCAGGAACTAGGGATAGACAGTTTGGACATTCAAAATGGAAAAAAAATTAAAGGGGCAGTACTTTTTAGAAAGCCAGGTCTTACTAATGATATTGTTGTCATATTCTATGTCCAACATATAATTCAGACCCAAAGCTTCAACCAGGAGTGCTTCCTCCTCAGTATAATTATATTAATGATGCAATCAAAATATGCTGCTCAAGCCATAGGCTGATATTACTGAAGATGGACCTCTAATTAGCTTGGACACAGATGAGCTGTCACCAATGATTCTATGTAAGGTAAGGCAAATCTTTATTAATACAATAGTTATAATAAAAAAAATTTTCTACTTTAGCTAACAGAGAGTAGATCTCGATGTATTAGCTTAATACATTGAACATAAAGATAAAATTCACACTTTTAAGTAATACATTTTCAGACAAAATAACAACAAATCAAGAAAACAAGTAGCAAAAAAAGAAGAAGGCAAAAGAACAGAAAAAAAAAGAGTAGAGGCCATCCCAGCACAAGTATAAACTAAACCAATATTAAAAATGAATCTAACATTCGCAAGTCCCCATATCTTGACAAGGAATAATCCTCAAAACAATTTTTTTTTATTGCCAAATGATCCTTAGAAATTATATCAGCTAGGTTAAATCTATTTATAATATAGGGGATCTGGTACCTTAATCAAAAATCTAGACCTTTTGATTTAAGAAGAAGAAGATGAAGTGCCTTGTAGCAAACATGGTCAGAAAATACGGGAACCCCGGCAATAGCCTTATCATGGAAATAGTTATTTGGAGATTGAATGTCAAAAAACTACAGTGAGCTTTGTAATTCTTTTAGTTATTTGAGATTAAGAATATCCAGAAATAAGAAGAGGGTATGGGTTTCAGATAGATATTGTAGTTTTAAAGGGCAAGGAATAAAAGAGGCTTCTTACTGCCTTATTCTGGCTTATCTGAAGGGGTTGTAAGTGAGCCGCAAAATTATAGAGGTAAATTATAGGACATTATTTAAGACAGGATTCAATAAGGGAATGATACAAGCTTTTAAGAAGAGAAAATGGAAACATGTGCTTTAATCTATAAAGTCATCCCAAATTATGAGCAAGCTTAAGATGCAAATAATCAGTGTTTGCAAAAAGACAACACCTTATCTATAATGATCCCAAGGTAGCTAAACGACTTAGCCCTTTTTATTTTATTTTGACTTAAGATTAGTTTCCCTATTCTAATCTTAATCCAGTGCATGCTTTGAGTGCCCAAATATCAGTGCCCAAATCATTGCTTTGTTACAATACTAGATCAATTAAGGACTACATTTGTACATTGACAAGATCCAAAGTGTGAAAATGGCGAACCAAACATTAGAGGCCGAGAAAATGCAAAATGCCCAGTTTTTGCGAGAAATAAATTTCAAATTGGATTTATTACCAGCGCTTTCGGAGAAAGTTAATGCAATTCCTGGACTTTTGGATAGCATTGCTGCCTTACAAGTACAGATGAATAACATTAGTACACAGCTATCTAGAAATGTTGAGGCAAATGAAGAAATTAAAAAAGAGCTGGAAAATGTGAAATCAGACCTAGTAATCATATCTGAACGAGCCAACCAGCTCGAAACAGAGCAGAAAAGAACAAATTTGATTATTTATAATTATACTCCGCAACACCATGGCGAGTATACTGTGAAGCAAGAAATAATGGATTTATTAAACCGTGCTATGCCTTCTCTCAAAATAAGTCGATGTGATGTACGTGACATTTTTAGATTGAAATCAGGGCCAGTAGTAGTGAAGCTAAACTCGGTCGAAATCAGAGACTATATTTTAAGAAATAGTTCCTTATTGAGAAAGGGAGGTCTATCGGTGGCCCCAGATTACACAGCTAAACAAAGAGAAGCCCGTAAACACTTAAAGGAAATTATGAATCTTGCACAGAACGACGGCCGTGATGCAATGCTACGAGGTGACAAGCTGTTTATCCAAGGCCGACTATTCAGGTACGATGGAAAGGCTGTGATTGAGGTTAAATGTAACTTGGCGCCAGTTAAAAATATTGGTCCACCCCCTAGTGCTAGACTCCCAAATTACCATGCTGTTATCCCGATGGGGCTAGATAGTGATGCCAGTAATAGCGATGCCGAGACAGTGATACCATCAACAGCTTATTCTCAGGCAGTAAGGGCAACTAAAAGACCTGCTAGTGCTGTTATAAGCCCTAATGACCTACATCGACCAGGCACTCGTAACCTGGCACCCAGAGGAAACCATTCTCCAAGAAAAGGACTTAACAGAAGACCTCGCAGTGGTTTTTCCCGTAATTTTGTTGATAATAGTCAGCGAGTGCTAACAGATATTAATAGTCGCAGTCGTGAGTATTACCATTTTGCCTTTTCTTCGACAGAGGCCAGGAACGAGGATCTCCAAGAAATGGCTAGTGATATTAATGCACTGACAGAAAGCATAGACGCATAGGAAATAAAGAGCCATATACTGAGTTTAGTGTCATGGAACATACAAGGACTACGTGATAAGCTACCTTATTTATATGATGAATTACTTTCGTTTGATGTGATTTCGTTTATTGAAACATGGAACGATCATTCTCCTATATCACCTCTCCCAGGATATTTGGTTGAACAGGTTGTGCGTAAACCAGCAAAAAATAATAGACATTATGGTGGTATTTTGGTTTTGATTAAATCATCAGCTATTGATGGTTATGAAAGAGTTAATAGTAGATCTGAAAATTTACTTTGGCTGCGTATTTGTTTTAAATGTGGGATGAGATTAATTTTGGGCGTTGTGTATATCCCTCCACAAAATAGTTCTTATAATCGAGAAAATACTTGGGAAATTTTAGATGATGAATTGTCGCTAATACAAGAAAGTTATAATGATTTTGAGTGCGTTTTGATGGGGGATTTCAATGCTTATACCGGCGTTGAGGTTGAGATTCCAGATTTATTAATCCCAGATTTAGGGGATTTGGTCCCAATTTGTTGTAGATTACCGCGAAGTAATAAGGATGAAAAAAGAAAAATAAATGTTTGGGGAAGAAAGCTCATGGCGCTTTGCGGGGAACATGGTCTGATCATTGCGAATGGAAGGTTTGGAAATGATAAGGGTCTGGGCGAGTTCACTTGCCTTTCGGGCCCAACTCCAAGTGTTGTAGATTATGCGCTGATTAATACGAAATTTGTACCTGAATCGATTGGTATTGATGTACTAGATTTAGTTGGATCCGATCATAGAGCTATTAAGCTTGAGCTGAAGACTGGGAAGCTTCAGGATGTTGTTCCTCGAGTTAGAAATTTATCTAATGGGGAGCTTAGATTAGAGGGCTTAGGAAAAAGAATTAGATATGATTTAAATAATAATGATTTTGAAAAATTTAAAAGGGAGCTTATGAAGTTGCATATAACTAATAAGTTGAAAGCGTTAGAAGATGATGGAAAAGATATACATGGTATAATTATGGAGTTAAATGAAATAATTTGCAGTTGTGCAGCATCGTGTAATCTGAATAAAAATGAAAATAAAAACGAGCGATATTTTGATTTGGAGTGTAAGTCAATGAAAGAAAAGGTCAGATATTTATTAAATCTTTTAAAAGAATGTGATAAACCTGAAGAGCAAAGTTTAAGATTAGCCGAATATAAAGATAAAAGAAGAGATTACAAAAGGTTAATTAAAAGGAAAAAAAAAGAGTTTGAGATTAAGAAGAAACTGGATATTGCAAATTATTTTAGAAATAAAGATTTTAAGAAATTTTGGGGTTATATAAGGAATGATATTGGAAATGAAAAAGGAAAGACACAGGTGGCTCCAGACGCCAACTCATGGCCTGATTACCTAGAAAGCATGGAAGGTGATTGCGCAGAATTACAGGAGGTAACACATACCACAGAGATGGTTGTTTATCCCATGAAGGAACATGATTATGATTTAGTAGGGGAAGTGAGTAATGATGAGGTCAAGTTTGTATTCAAGAATTTAAAAGGAGGCTCGGCTGCGGGTGTTGATGGTGTACCAATAATGTTATTTAAGAATTTTCTTTCAATTTTTATGTCGATAATTGTTTTTCTTTGTAATAAGGTGTTAACTTCAGGACAATGGCCAAATGAGTGGAAGAGATCATTGCTTATGCCGCTTTTTAAGAGAGGTAACCCTAAGTTGCACATAAATTATCGTTTAATAGCGCTAGTCCCTGCTTTAAGTAAGATAATGGAGAAAATACTAGATACAAGGCTTTCTAAATGGTTATATAAAAATAATATAATACATGAACAACAAGGAGGTTTCAGAACAGGGTACGGGACGGTAGATACAATATTTATTTTAAAGGCATTAATTGATAAATACGGAAAGGGGAAAACTTGTCTTTATGTGGGATTTCTGGACCTCCACAAGGCGTTCGACAGTGTCGACAGAGAGCTATTAAAGGATGCCCTGGTTAGAATTGGCCTCCCTCATTTGTTTGTGAGGTTGATAGTGAGTATGTATATTTGTGTGAGTGGAATCGTGTTAGTTGGTAACAGGTTTTCTGGGTTTTTTAATATTAAGCTGGGTGTAAAACAAGGCAGCACTCTTTCTCCTAAATTGTTTAACATTTTTATAAATGATGTTGTTGATTATCTAGAGAATAGATGGGCTCCGAATGTTAGTCTAGGGACCCATAAACTATCACTACTATTATTTGCAGATGATATTGCCTTGGTGGCTAGCACACCGCAAGATCTGCAGACGCTTTTGAGTCTTATAGATGATTATTTGCAGATGAAAAAGCTAAGGCTGAATGTTGAAAAGAGTGAAGTTGTTATTTTTAAAAAAAGGAAAACAAGTGGCGAAGATAATTATAAATTTAAATTTAATAATGAGGAACTTAAAGTAAGTAAAAGAATAAAATATTTAGGATTTGTTTTATCGGAAAATGGAAGTTTAAAGAGTCATGTTGATGAATTAATTAATAGAGGTAAAGTGGCCATGTCTGCAATTTTTAGAAATCCGACGATAATGGGAATTAAAAACCTAAAAATGCACAAAAGAATATTTAATACAAAAATTTTACCAGTATTAGAGTATGGAGCGGAGATTTGGGGCGGAGAAGCGGCACAGAAGTTGGAGTCCCTCCAGCTCCAGTATTATAAAAGACTATTTGGATTACATCAGACAACTCATTCACAGGTTCTGAAAGGTGATATGGGCCTGTTTTCGTTAAAACTACGTAGGTCTATTTTGATGCTTAGATTTTGGTTGAAGATCATTAGGTGCAATGAAGACAGACTAGTAAGGGCTGCTTATTATCAGATGTTGAGTTATGATTCGAAAAAGTTGTGGCCATCCCAAATTAGGTCATTACTAGAAAGTGTGGGAATGGCTTACTTATGGAATGACGGTCTTGGTTCCCCTGATCTACCAACAAATTTAGTAAGCCAGGTACGATTTATCTTAGAGGGTCAAGAAATTCAGTATTGGCAAGGGCTGGTTTTAAATTCTGCTACACTGAATCATTATAATCAGGTTAAACCTAGTTTTGGAGAGGAAATTTATTTTAAATTCAATTTACCGGCTATGATTTTATGTCGATGGATTCAGCTTAGGGCGAATTGCCTTCCAATCCAGAGTAGACAAATGGTGTTCGACAGGGGGATAGTACATCCTGATGGTCGGTATGTGTGTCCTCTTTGTAGGGATGAGGACGAAGATTTGGACCATTTTCTCCGAAAGTGCCCGGTGCTCTCTGATTTAAGGGAAAATTACTTACATGGGATTGTTTTGCTGCTTCCAAATATATTACAAAGTAGTAATCCAACCACAATATTTCGTATTGGTGCGTACATAGAGAAGGGATTAAAAAGAAGGAAATGCTTTTACAATTAATTATTATTAATTATATGGAATTAAAGTTATTTTTTTTTTGTATTTTACCAGAAGGTATTTTTCGCTATGTATTCATGTTAATGTGTGTTTGTAATTTGCTCTGTTGTAATTTTTCTATTTTCATATTTTTTGTGTGTATATGGCTCTTGGGCTTTTTGAAATACACGATATATCTATCTATCTATCATGAACTCGGTTTTTGATAAGTTTGGAGCCAAATAGTTACAAGAAAACCATGTATTAAGGAAATTCAGTGTTGTCATCAGTCAACAAGCAAGGAAGGAATTGGAGCTTTTAATGTCACTGCAGTATCATCTGAAAAACTACAGCTAAGATGTATTTAGGAGGTAAACATATTGGTAAATCATTAATCTAAATCAGGAATAATAAGGTCCCTAGTAGAGACCCCTGACAGACACCAATATTATCTAGAGAATCAGGAGAATCTAGAGAGTTAGAAGAATTAGGAGAACTAGATAATTAGAGAATATGTGACCATGTATATCCACATGAGTTTTTCAGCCGTGCCGGTAAGATCTTAATTTTTAATTTTACAATATTAATTGCATTACTAATATTACATTGCTAATTTTGTCAAGCAGAGTTCTGTGATTTATTGTGTCAAATGCCTTCTTCATATCATAATGTCTTGATTTTTATCATTTAGAGAATGAGTAATACTTAGTTAAAGTGCAGCAATAGTTTGTTCAGTTGAATGACCAGACCTGAAGCCAAATTGACTCTTAGAGAAAAAAAAATGTATTTTATCAAAATACAAAACAATTCGTTTTTGAATTAATTTTTCTAGTACCTTAGACAAACTTATTTTCTAATAGTTTTTTTAAGACTGGAAGGACTTGTATAATTTTCCAGATTTCTGGGAATATACCAGGTGTTATGGATGTAATAAAAAGATGAAGCAATGGAACAGAATTATTGACTTCTTTTCTAAAAGCTTGGTATCTAAGATTTTTATTTGCCATGGATTTGTTATTTATAAGTTTGAACTTGGTAAATTTTTCAGTTTGTGCTGTGATCTGAAATTCACTTCAAACATCATCACATTTAGCATGCATGAGTATCAATGAGCTGACACCTGAAGCAATGTTTAAGTATAAAAAATGTTTAATTTTGCATTTCCCCAGGAAGGGATATGTGTTTTTGGCATTTTATCATTAATCTGTTTTTATCAGGAGTGATTGTTGCTGTTGTTCACTTTGTTGTTGTTGTTTGTTTTTAAAAAAAAACTTCAGTTTTTATGAAGTATAAAGCCATTGAATATATTGGGTTTGATATTCAAAGTCAAATTAAAAAATGAATATTATTCAGTAAGGTTGATATTACTGAAGATGGACCTCTAATTAGCTTGGACACAAATGAGAATAAGAACAATAAGAAAATAGAATAAGAACAAACTTTCTCAATAGCACCCAACACTAAAAATTCTTATTTGATTTCCTTAATTTTAGTTTCAACACCTTACATTGAACACACTTCTTTGAAATGCTTTACTTTTTTTATAATTACTGAGTCTGAAGCCTTTAAATATATTGGTGTTTGATAGCCAAGTTAAAAATATTGGTATTGTTTAATAATATCCAGCCAACAATTTGACATTGCTAAATAGAACTGAATTCTAGGAGTTCCTATCTTATTTTCATAAGTAGGCTATTGTTTTCTGTATTTTTTTTTGTAATTATTTTAATTTATTTTTATATACTTTTACTTTGATTGACAGAATTTTTTCATTACCTTTCAAAAAATATATATTTCTAAGCTTTGCTGCCCATCAAAAACAAGAAAGCCTTGATTGTTTTTTTAAATATTGACCTTTTTTCTGTGTTAGCAAAAGTATTATGTTCATAGAACTAACCATTCCATGAAATCTAATTCAACAAATAACAAGATTTTTCTACTAATAGGAAGGTGCAACTTTAAAACTTAAAACGAATTGAAAAAATTCTGTATTCAAGGGGGACTCACCCTCCTCAACTACCTTTTGAAAAGTTTTTTTAGTGTTTTCCAATTCAATGGCCTTTGCATTTCACTAAATGTTCTTAAAGAATTTAGACAAAAAGTCAAACTTCAGAGTAAAGAGCAAGGAGGATATAGCCCTATCATATAGAGAATAGTTTTTTCTCAAATACGATTCAAAGCTGCTCCTTACTTTCAGCTAAAAAACTAATTTTTCTAGATTCAAATTCTGATTGTTTTCCAACAGATATAATGTGGGGTATTGGCCCCTTAAACCCCTATTTAATTGCTGTTAAAATGTATACATCAAAATTGTAAATTGATTACTACCACGCTACTTTTTCAGTTTTCCTGCTTAAGAATTAAAATGTTGGATAGCAATTTAAATTTTTGACAAAATTTGAATATTCTTTAAAAATGTTTGATAAGTAGTATTTTTGTTCAATAAGCCATTGTTAATATTTCTACTGATAATTTCAGGCAGACAAAGAGGGGTAATACTGTTCATTTGGATGGAAATTAAGTATGATCTTCTGTGCAACTGTAGCCATCAGAACCTCTACAATAGGATTCTCTGATCAATAAATACATCATATACATATGTTTTAATACACATAAATATTTTATGTAAATAGAAAAAGAGAAATATTACCATTTAAAATTGTAGAAAACAAAGTTCCTTGTAGCATTTCCCACCCCTCAAAGAAATTTCCTGGTGGGGCTCACAATAGGGCACCTCACCCTTTCCACATAAGGTAGGCATGAAAATCTAACATTTATGCTACATATAGAAATATTATATTTTAATTAATTCTTACTTTCCCCTACCTCTTTCTACATTTATCTGAAGTAAGCATGGGCAATGTTCTGTTTTTCTGAAGAAACCAGAAAAAAATAAACAGGGCTTGAATGAAACAGAACAGGTCAACAAAAAACAGAAGACCTGTTTCTGTTTTTTTTTGTAAAGACAGAAAACAGCTGCTTTTATTCAAAAAACAGCTGTTTAAACAGCCATTTTTCAAACACCTAAAGCTTAAAGAAGAAAAAAATTGTAAATGATAAGTTTTGGTTTATTATCAGTACTATTGCAGCATTTTCTGCCAAAAAGAAGTTTTTCAATAAAGGGGCAAAAACTGTCTATGCCCACAACATTGCCATCCTTTTTTATAGTTATTTCCTTCCATTTTCCAATTCATTTTTTCAAAAATACGCTTTTATGTTTATACAGAATCTCCTCAAATTTCCCAGAAATGCATGCTAGTTATTTGAGATGTTCTGAAAATAAAATAATTTTCTTTGTCAAATTGCACAGTCAGCTCAAAGTCATTAGTGCTTAGAGCCCATAGTTGCCTTGGTGGGGGACAGTCTCCCCCTCCAGACAATGCTTTCCTCTTCCCCCATCCTGATGTTTGGAAGCCATCTGAAACAATGTATGAAAGAAGAAAAAAGCATGGGAAAATGGCACTTCTTACCACCAAGTCAAAAATTTTTGTTGCCTTGTGGCTTAAAACAACTTTTTAAGATTGCTTATTTCCTAGCCAATTTGTGTGAGAGACAAATCAAAAGGAAAATTCATGGTTTAAGGGTACTTTGCACATTTTTACAGAGTGTTGTACTAGAAAATAATGTTCTAGGCCTTTTACCAAATTCATTCTTAAGTAAATATGTAAAATGAAATTTTTCAAATTCTGAATTTCAAAGAAATTTAGACCATTTGCTACATAATACTTTCTTTAAGCATTTTCTCCTCTTAAATAGGTTTTCAAAGGGATGTAAATATAAGAACAATTGCACTTTTTGATAACTTATTTCAAAAATTTCTTTTGCTTTGCAGCAGAAAATACTTTTTCCAACCCATGCACTTGCTTTATTATAGAAAGTGTTACTACTTCAAACTTTTGTTTTAAGAATACAAGTGGGCATGATTTTGACTATTTAGGCATGTCTTCATGTTCTATTCCCAAAGGAAAAGGGGTAGTGACAAACTCAACTATGAATGTTTGAGCAAGTGTAATGTGTCTTCAGATTGCCTGTGCTGTAACCTTGTTTTTTGACAGACTCCTAGCTCCTCACTCTTCTTCTCCATTACTTTCACTGCCCTCTTACTTAGACACTGCATCAATTTATTCAGATTCTTCAGCAAACATATCTTCATTTTTGGAGTTTTTAGAACAAGGAACAGAAAGACTGTCTGAATCATTTTCACCATTTGGATCAACATCTTTAGCTTCATCAAAGGATTCCAAGCAATCTTCTTCAGGGATGTCATAAGCTAAGCTTTGAGTGGACCAAAACCCAAGAATACATACAACAGGTGAATGAAGACAATGTTAAAAACATGAAGTTCAGGAAAGGGCTCATATCCTACAGGCTTTGGTGATATTGTTCCCAGAATCAGTCACAAAGCAGAACATCAATGTATTTTGGCCCCCCTAAAAATTTTTTATTGGATTGACCTATTTTGCACCCCCCCCCCTTAAAAAAATCCTGGATCCACCCCTGCTTCTTCTTCTTTGAAACAGATACATTGCCAGCTATGTTCATTAATCATTATAATATCAAAGAAATTTTGTCTGAAAAACAATTTTTCACTCTATCTATGCCTTATTTTTCTTGTTTATCTGCTTATATACCTCAGTTTTCATACCCTTGATTCAAGGCTAGAGCCTAGACCTAGTCTACCTGAGATGGTTCTGTACATTTGATTGTACTGGATTCAAGGCTAAGAGAGTCTAATGGATTGCCAAATTGTTTCACTGTTAAAGCTTTAGAAAGATATGATGTTAATCTGATCCCATTCGTCTTAAAAGGGCTTGCTGCTCTCATAATGTTAGAAAAAACGTTTCTCATGTTTTGCGGATTTAAACTTTCGTTGACATCAATACACTGTTGTCAATATGAACTGACGAACATTGACTTATTAGTTGTGTAGAATAATATAAATCTAGCCATGGTTAGGACAGGTTCAGCGTATGTCCCCAGGCCAACTGCCTAGAATAGCCTTTGAGGGAATAGAAAAATCCCTCTCGCCCCAGGGGACGACCTCCCAAGCACTGGTGGAAAAAAATTCTGACCACCCTACCCAAGAACTGCTGAGTACTGCAACAAACAGGGAAGCATACCAAAAATATTGTCATGATGCCATTAGAGGAGAAGTCCCGAATCAGCCGACCCAGCCGGGTCGGAGTTAAGTAAGTAAGAATCATAAATCCCATTAAAATTGAGCTGGTATATGCTTGGCGAATTCTTTTTTATATTGGATATTAACTAAATCTTAAAATATTGAAGCAATTTAGTCATGTGTTGAAGAGCATTGGTCCCGTTATTGAAGTATACTGCATAACAGAGTAAAATATTTGTTTTCAAGCATCTTAAACTACAAAAAATAAAGATTTTTATCTAGAAGGGTATGCTCTATTTAAAAGCTTTTAATGCTGTAACGTGCTTCAAAGGAGAAAAATGTTTTAATATTCACTTCCAATGTGAAATTTAAATATCAGATTTGTTTCGGTACTTGGTTTCAAAAAGCTAAAGAACGCCAAAGCAAAAGAAACTGTTGCATCTTCATCAAGCCTGACAGATAATCAGAGTAAGCTAATTTATCTAGTTTTGCTTTTCTGACACCCCTGGCTGATCCAGTTTCATGAATTTCATCTCCTCGAGATTTGCCAGTTTCATCAAGTTCACCCATTCAAAGATTGGACGTAGTTTCTCTATTTTAAGGTCATGGCATCCCCCAGGTAAGTTCTCAAACATATAAAGAGTTGGATTAGAAGAAAAATCTAGTGTTATTTTGTTTGTTTGGGGGGGATTCAAAGCAAATCCTATGTCTTTGGGTAATAGGAAAGGTAAGACGAGGGCCCTTTTCTGGTATATAAGATATTTACCAGTACGAGTTGTTAGATTTTCCCCAAGTTAATTTGAAAATAGTGGTGTCATCTGGTTCACCGCCAAGCAAAAAATATGTTTGGTACGAAAACTCGCACCGTGGCAAATGTGCCTTTAAAATTTGTTCAAACACACTGAAAAAAAAATTCACATCTTATAAAAACATAATTTAACAACTTGACTTCTATTCTTTAAATATTTGGCACATTTTTTTTTTGTAAAATTCAGTTTAATGCAAATAAAATCCTAGTTGGAAATTAAAGGATGTTGTAGCCCAACTTCACAGCAGTTTAAAGGCCGCCGAATCGAGAACTTTTTACTCTGAAATTCTGCCAGGCTTTTCGCCAAAGTGAGGATAACAAGATTCCGCCCTTCAATTGGCAACATTGCCATAGACGAGTGAAAATGCATGTTTATGAATAATCTGCATTTGGTATTAGTTATAAAGGTGTGACATGTTAGGGAACTAAGTTATGTTTCTATTTTACTAACATCTAAGACTAACATCTCATCTTATTGTTGTGAAGAAACTCGACGAATCTCAATAACAATAATATATTGCCCTGGACTGTATATTATAACTTTACTAGCCCATCCTACTTAGTTTGCTGTGTTAACTCAGATCTTACTACTTAATCATGATGATGAGTGATGCCCATATGGGCATGAAAATTGATCATGTTCCTATGTCTGCTTTGTCAAGTGGCTCAACAAATGGAAGTGGATCATCACCTTTACCTGGTGGCATGCCTGGAAATGCCCAAAATATTGCAGACTACCTTGCTCAGTTGCTTAAGGATAAAAACAAATTAGTTGGCTTACCAAATTTCTTTACACATGTTGAAAGACTTCTTGATGAAGGTGAGTTCAGACTATTTTATTAGGACAAAAAGTTGCAATCATCACAGTCCGATCTTTCAAAACTAGTTCAGCCTCCATGGATTTCCCTAGGCTACTAGCCTAGGTCTTATTACAATCTGTTTTGAGAATATTTTTATTTTTTGTATTATTATTTTCTCTGACCTGTATGCTTGCATAGTTTATTAATTTTATAGCTGTTTGTTTGTATTAAGTTGTCATAGGCTAGAACAAGTTTCAGTGCTATCATATAGGCTATTGTTATAACATTTAGTGCAATAAGCTTGGTAAACTGCAGTTCTACTTTAGCAACTTTTGGCTATCTTGGAAAGAGGTTAAATTAGGAAAATGAAACTTTCAGGGATGGGTCTACAGGCTAAAGTGTATCATGAGAAAGTATTTTGAAATATCTAATTCCACTCCTTCTCTCTTGAGGGTCCTGACCTTTTATGACCTTTAAAAATGTGTGTGTTATAAAAAGTGAAACCTTGCAAAAGAAATCTTAATCATAATTAAATAAGTACAACAAAATTGTTTTCAGTTTCAAAACTTTGCTCAATCCTAATTTATAAGATTTTAAAGAAATGACAATACATTTCTTAAGTTTTGAGGAAAAAATATTGAATTGACTTAAAATTCTACTCAAATATCAGGAATTGCAACTTAAGAACTAAAGCCAGAGAAAAAGAAACTGATAACTGAAAATTAAGGTAAAATGTTGTTTTGTCAAAATTTCAATAGGTACAGACTTGTCATGAAGGCAAATTTCAGGATGCTCTAGAGGGAGAAGGAGCAGAGTTAGGTACTTAGGTACTGGAAAATATCTTCCCAGGACACACTTTAGCGTGTAGACCCATCTCTGAAAGTTTCATTTTCACAACCTAACCCCTCTCCAAGATAGCCAAAAGTAACTAAAGTAGAATTTAACACTTATTGCCTTTTGGAATTAATAAATAAAACTAATTTTAGATCAGTTTCTCTTTGTTAAGAAAACTCTTATACATATAGACTTTCCTAAAAGGAAACAAAATAGAAGCCTAGAATTGAGATGGTTGAGAAAGAAACATGTTAAGAAAACAATTCTTAGGCTACTTCATAATATATAAAATCAGGGGCAGATCCAGGATTTTTTTTAGGAGGAGAGAGCAAAATAGGTTGATCCATTAAACTTGCATTAGGAGCAAGTTTAATTAGTACAAACTTGCTTAATTAAGTAAATTACACTACTTTAAACTAGGCTATGTTAGGGGGGCCCTCTTGGCCCCTGGATCCACCACTGTATAGAATAGACTAAATATAATTAATAAATTTTGACTGCAATTCTGCTATACAACTTTACCCCTCCCCCCTTATGTGCAAATATATAGCCCAAATTATATATTTTCCATGTGTTTTCTGTTTCTTGATTTCATAAACATTGGTCCAATTTATGGGCAGATGGGTTGAAACAAGAGTGACACATGGTAAATATACAGCTTAATCTGGCCACAGGCTGTGTTTGTATAATTAGGGGAGATTAGGGGTAGAGTACAGTGGAATTGCAGTCAAAATTTGCTAGCCTACAATCTTTCTGCGTAGCCTATTATGAAGTAAGAATTGTTTTCTTCATATGTTTCCATCTCAACAGCTCCAATTTTAGGCTTATATTAGAAACCCTTGGTAACATTCTAGATTAAAGCCTCCTCAGAAGGAAGTATCTTCATAAAATAAAAGTAGCCTGTTGGGACCAGACTATATAGGTGAGTGTTAAGGGGTGGGTGCATTTTTAGAAATGCAATTAGGACATTTTGAAAGAGCTTAAAGCAAGAAATCTAATGGTACTACTTTCATTTTATTAAGATAATTCCTTTTGAGGAGGCCATAATATAGAATACTATCAAACAATTTAATGACAAAAAGGTATAGTCTACAATCAATTTCCCTTATTGATAAATTTGTATTGGTTGACAGGGTTACCACAGGATGAAACAAGTTTTGTAGTGTCCTAGTGCATAAAAATATAACTTTTTGATAGAAAACATATCTTCCCAGGGCACAGTGCATTTAATTTGCTATCAAGACTCGCACTTGTAGGGGAACAGTTTTCTCCTCTGAATTTCAAACAATATCTTTTTATGTAATTTAATTGAAAAAAAAAAAAAAAAAATCCAACCCCCTTCAGATTTAAGTCTCAAAACCTTTTCCTTTAGCCTCTTTTGCGCTATGGATTTAATGTTAAAGGTATAGTATTGTCCAGAAATCAGGTAGGGAAAACATGCAGGGGGGTTGATGTCTGCTTGGTAATATGGAACCCAGAGTTTGATCTCAGTTGCAGGATCTGTACTTTGATTCCAGTAATAATACAAAAGCATCTCCATAATAATCTAAAAAAGGATAATAGGATATTGTCTGTTCAGTACTTTTTCCATATAAAGTGATTGCTGCTGTCATAATTTTATCCAAGGCTCCCAAACTGTTGGGGCAAATGTAGCCCTAGTATATTTATAAAATAAAGCAAAAAGTTTGCTGTTTTCGTTGATTGGCTTTATTTGGTACTATGAACCATTTTGATGAGAAATAAGCACAAAAATTTTAATGGCAAACCTGTAAAATCAGCAGAACGTATATAGATGAGGACTATATTTTGTCCTGTTTGGGTGGTGGAGGCTAGGATAGCAATGACAGCAGCAATTAATGTATTTGAAAAGAACATTGAATAGAAAATCTAATGGTAGGCTCATCTTTTTCCTTTCTCATTTCTGCCCTATGGTGTACCTTTGTCACTTCCCTTTTGAGGGGAGAGGATGAAGAGACATGCTTCAGAATAGCCTCACCTGGTAAAATTTAGACTCTGGATCTGTTCCTGAAGGTATCATTTGCCTAACTTAGCTAATTTCCAAGACAGCAAAATGCTTTTCACCTTGAACTTTACCAAAAAGAAATATACTTCTTGATTTCCCCTTTGATGCTTTTTCCAAATATCATAAGGTTAATGTCACTTATAGTCTATGACAGAAAGCAGATAGGAAAAAAAAAAACATATCATTAGATACCCCATTCAATGCTTTTTTCCAAATACAATAACCATTACCATCACAATTTCCAGTTAAGCTGCTCTTTAATAACTCAGAATGCTGTTGAGTTAGTTTAATCAAGGTTTCAGGAACATATTTGGCACTCAAATTGGGGTCCAAGAAATTGTTCTAAGTAACCACCTTTGTGACTTTCCCCTTCTGAGACATTTGATTTTTCATGAACTGCAAGAAATTTAGTGCTAGTTCAATGATTCTTTCAGCACTAGATTCTATAGGTCAAATAAAGACGTGTCTGTCAAGGAAGGGGTTTTTGAACTAATAGCTGTTCCTCATTCCCACTTGTAAGGTTTAATGGATTCTAGGAAAATTGATGGTGCTGATTATGCTCAGTCCTTCTTATGGTATTGATTTGTAAATCATGCACTTCGAAAAAATACCTTCTTTGGGGGAATACACTTGTTCACTGGGATTTGTCCCTAGAAATGGATTATAGAAAACTACATATTTAACTAGCAGCAGAAATGTGTTCCTTAAGATCTAGTAAACTAGTCAGAATGTGATAGAAGTGTTTTAATTTTCTGGTATACATAAATACACAATTTTTTTCTGTGTCATGCTCAGTAAATAGGCACCTTAATATTAGATGTTTCACTGTCTCTACTTGCTGACACAGAGGGCATATCAGGCTATCTCAAGAATAGACAAGAAATGGGTTTTGTTCTGACATGCTCTTGTCATAGTCTGAACAGTAATTGTCTGTGTTATCATGATAATTTATTGTAAAGCTCCTTCTTAAACCTGTGTGACTGTTTTTGGGTAGCAAATTAGTTAAAAATTAGGTGCAAGTTGCTAGGAACAGTTCATTTCTATGTTTGTGTGTAGAGTGATTGATCTTGTGAACAGGACTTGGTGTAAGTGAGGTTGATGGTGTCTAAATAGCAAATAGTAACAATAGCATCTTTGGGAGCAAAGCCTACTTGTGTATTACCAGGTATGCCTGAATGACCAGACACCCATTTTGTATGATTAACTGAATTTCTTGCTTCACAATTTTTTTTGCAGAGATGAATGATAAATAAGGATCTCCCCTGATGATTTTTGGGACTGGTACATTAAGCGTACACTTCTAAAACGTGAAGTTAGGTTAATGCTAATGAAATAAAATAAAATTGGATGAATATATAATAGTTTATAAACAAATTTGGGCTATATATTTGCACATTAGGGGTGGGGGGGGGGGGTAAAGCATACCATATATTAAATACACAACCTAACCCAGGTACCTCCCCCCCCTAAACCCCAAAAAAACAACAGTTTAAATATCGTAAACGCAATGAAAACTACTCTTTGCATTCCATTTCTGCATAGCAGTCTCTTGAAAATAACCATTCTGGCGGGTTTCATCTCTCATTAGTATATAAAAGTGTACGTTTAACGCACCAGTACCTAATTTTCTTGATAGCAAATTTTTTTAAGGGTTTTGAATTCAATTCTTATATCAGAGCTGATTCTGATTTTTTCACCTTTCTTAACTGATTCTAAACGTGTATGATACAAAAAGGAAACAAAACCTGACAGCTTCAGTAAGGCAAGCACTTGACCAAAACAGTAATTTTTGCACAAATCTTTAAACACAAAAAACGTAAAAGGAAAAAGAAATGCAGCTTCAGCTCCACTATTGGCTTGGCATGCACCAGTGACAATATATGTGTGAAATTGAAGAAAAGCAGAATCTTAGTCTACTTGATTTTGTTTTTGAAAAGTTAATATCTGGGCTCACAGAAAATTAAGCCTTACAGTAGACACCATCCTGGCCCCGATTAGGCCCCTAGATTCATTTTTGTCAGTTCTATTATGTAGCTAAGAGACTTTTTACCCTATTCAAATTGGAGCTGAGGAAGGTATCAACAAGATCTTATCCTTGCCCATTCTTTACTTGTTCAAAGTTAGGACTCACTTTTCCGAAGTTTAACCCATTCAGGAGCACATGCTCCCCAAGTTATTTTCCAGTAGTGGGGAAAGATGTGCAAGTAGGAACTTGGAAGTACCTTATTTTTTCATAGATTCAGTCCTGAAAGTTTTGTCAACCTAGCTCAAATTTCCAAGATTGCAAAAAAACCAATTTAGAACCTTATATTTCATTATATAAGGGAAACTCCTAAAGCTTTATCCATAACTAGATTTTATATTATGATCAGCAACTATTTCTGAGCTGTAACTATATTCATGATTCTGCCCTTTCATAGTCCATATTGTATTTATTACATCCTGACTTCTTATGCTGATGATATTCTTAATATCAACTGGTCCCTACAAAGGATTTCTTATATTTTTGAAATATTAAGCCAAGGATACACTAATATAGGTCATGATTTTAACCCTGAAAGATGAGAAATAGTGTTTTCAACTAGAAAGACTCGCCCCGATCCTCTTCAATCCGTCTAGGAAGCTCTGCAGCCAGACTTGTCAAGCAGATAACATACTTAGTATTCCCTATTTGGTTCATCTCTTAAACCCACTCGTCAGCTGCTAGTGTCCCGTTTTCAGCGCTGTATTTGCATTGCATTGCTTCATTCATTAAAGCAAAGCTTTGCCTTAATAGAGTAACAGTACAAAGTAAAAGTTCAAAATAGGGATAAAATCCTTTTTAATAGACACTCAGAGTAACACTTGCAACTCTATACAACACAGTTACAATGTCCCGCATTCTTTACTGTGCACCCTTTTGGGAAATCTTTACTCAAACAGATAGAAGCCAAATTAGGTCACATTACTTCGTATTTGCCAAATACCTACTTCGCCTTCCCGCATGGATTCGAAATACAAAATTGATTAAGGATTATAATGCCACAGAACCTTATATAGCAGTTGAAGAGTAAATTCAAAATCACAATTCGATAGATCATAACCGCCAGTGGCACAGTTTACTTCTAAAGTAATCAGGTGAACATAAAACACTGACTTTGTCTTTCTATACATGATGTAAAAGCTATCTGCATAAACTTTTAAACTAACTATAAAGATTACTATGCAAAATCTATATGCTGGTTTAGCATTTTCATTATGTTTTCGTTTTCTCTAATTATACAGCTTAAACATATAGCCAAACCAGGCCTTGACCTGTTGGGGGTTAAGGCAAATCTTGCAATTAATTCGCTAGCCAAATGGTCAACATACACTCAATACACCTTTTAATGTTCTTTCCAAATATTTTATTTGCTGCTGCTGCGAAGTCCATTTTGAGCCCTTAATGCAGTGGTTCCCAGCCGATTTTGGGCCATTACCCATCTAGGCATTTCTAAAATCCCTCTTGATGCCCCCCTCATGGTAATTAAATTTGTTTTTCAAAATTTTACGTGTATTCACCCAAGGGAAGCTTAAAAGGCCATTAACGTGGTATCTTTCTTTGGGCCTTCCTCTAGGCATATGTATACTAATGAAAATATTGTCTGAATACAACATCTTTTATATTGTAATGCTATCATATATCTTTTGTGCTCCTTAAGTGCATTTGAATGTGATGTCATTCACATGAATTTTTTTTTTAAATTAATGCTTTTAAGTTTAGTCAGCCGAAGGGTGCACGTCCTACCCACCGATGAGGCCTGTGCCCACACCAGGAATCACGGCCTTAAAATAACACTTGTTGCTTATTTTGCGAGTAGGACTAAGATAAAAAAATACCATTCGACTCAAAATCCAATGCTAAGTTGGTATTTCATAGTCATATATTCCACTTGCATAAAAACAGTTAGATAAACTTGACAACCTATAAATCTTATAATTTTGCCGTGTTTCAACATGGTCAATAGTTAAAAGGTAGATTTGAACAAGACAAATTACAAATTGTCAAACAAATTCGAAGTTTTCGATAAGTCTTATTTATTCAGTTTTGTTGCTTGAAAGCAGTTTGTATTTCTAATTTTCAGTAAGGTGTATTTTACTTTTTATGCGTTTTTATTAATTTTTAAATTTTTGTTTCTATATTAATGTCATTAAATTTTGCCGAAAGAAAGCAATTTGTAATTGCTCTCATCCGCGCTTCAAACCAACTCGTTAACTGTTGAGAGTGTCAAAAATGACTAAATAAAACAATTTTTTGCGATGAATTTGCTATGGTAGTGATCGGTATGTTTCGAAGAGCTTTAAAAACAAGTTGAGAGTATGTTTATCTTTTAGCTAGCGGATTGATCAAGACATTTAAAAATTGCCAGTGGTTTATATTTGTTTAAAGACTTCTCAGATCTTGAAGTTAGATTAATTGGTCTCCTGGTAGATTATGTAAAAATGTTACCTGTACAAATGTTTCACACTAATCTTCAAAGACCAATTAATTTACGTATAGAAAATGATATATTAAATCCTATACCAATTTAAATCACCTGCCTGAATCGGAGCCATAGACTTTCCTCTGCTGACTGTAAAGGAAACTATTGGGGCAATGCTTTTAACAAAGGGTAAGATAATAGGGTGCACATAGATAGAGGGAACTATTATAAGCTTCACCAGAGATTCCGGTGCTTGTGTATTATACACCACTCAAGTTCTTCATTTAAGTTGAACTTAAGAAGAACCTGTTTCTTCGTTGGCTTCTTTCAGCTTAGCGTGAGACAAGACAAAGAGAAGTGATATAATAGATGGGAAATATATAATTTTGGCTATATATTTGCATATTAGGGGTGGGGGTAAAGTATTTGGACTGTTTGGAGTTAGAAAACAATTCTTACTTCACAATGTGCAGAATATTTGTACCTAACACATTTTGCATGCAGACCCGCTTTACTTTACCTGCTATACTTGGACGTCATTTCACGGAAATTAGAGGAGGAGGGCAAAAATAAGTTTTTAGAATGTCGGAGGGAGGTGCCAATTCTTTCTTCAAGTTTTCAATGTAATTACAAAAAAAAAATCCAATTAATATATAAATAAGTATTTTTCAAAATCTTGAGGGGACGACTGGCCCCCTCTCAATTGACTCCACTTGTCTGAAGCATGATTTTTCTTTATCCGACCCCAGGAACACTATCCTAATTTTCCATCTGAAGAATTTGAACTATCTACAACAATGCTTGTACAATAGAGTAGGATTTTGTCCCCTTTCCTTAATTTGTCCAAATGAACCTCCTGCTAGTGCTACCAAGCAAAATGTAAATTGGAAAATGTAGGTCCAATGGTTTGAGCAGCTACGCTATCATGGATTTTACCATAATTCTGCAAGCAGTAGCGTCTATTGCAGAGGGAGCATCACCTCCCCAAAAATCTCTCTTATATATAGGAAAATACCCTTTTTGGTATGTTAAGTGAAGAATGGCCGTTTTTGGCATTTTTATTGAAAAAATAATAAAATCCCCCCCTCCCTGAGATTTCGAAAAAGACAGTTTTGCCTCTTTCCAGATTTTGTGAAATTTGTGCCAATACCTGCAAGTATTCATGTCAGAGAAAATAAAATTAATTTGAAGTAGATTTCAATCTATTTTAATACCATAAAAGTATTGAAAGTTCCAAATTTACTTGTGTCAAACATAACAAATATGGTAATGGTTCAGATATAGTTACATAACCAGAGCAAATTTTTGCCCATTCAGTACAAGTAAGTAAGTTCTAGCAATTATTTTTTTGCTTTAACACACCTTAAAACAGTTGATATATGCTTGTAACCAGTATGAGTATCAAAGGCAATAGTAATAACTTACATAAATTCATTTTGAGGGGGTTATTTAAATTTGATGGGTTTGTTGACCTTAGTTTTTGAAAAAAATAAATGATTAAAATAAACAACGTAATTTCTGGATGCATAACCACGAAAGCACAAGAAACAGACAACTTTCCTAAAAAAAAGTTTTTGAAAACTTTTTTTGTTCAAATACAAGCATGCCAACGGCTTCTAGTAGGCTGCCACAACCAGTGGCGGTTTTGGCCTCTCTTGCGCCCGGGGTAAAATCTTTGATAGCCAACCCTTTGTCTCCCAAAAATTTATAGGCTAAATTTTAACAAAATTGTCCTTTATTACCAAAGTTTTCCATTCATTTAAATCTGACTTTTCTTACTTTGGCCCGGTGGTTCCAGCCGATTTTGGGTCAAGTCCCACCTAGACATTTCTAAAATCCTGATGCATCCCTCGAGTTACTTAAATTTTTCTTTTTAGAGTTTTACGTTCGTTCACCCGAAGGAAGCTTGAAAGGCCAGTAACTTGGTATCTTTTTGGGTAGTCTTCGAGGCATATTTTATTTTAATGAAAAACATGGTAGTCCTATGTTAAACGGACTCTTTTACATAGTGCTAGATTGGTTAATGCTAATGAAATAAAATAAAATAGGATGAATATATAATAGTTTAGAAACCAATTTGGGCTATATATTTGCACATTAGGTCGGGCGGGGGGTAAAGGCTAGCATATATTATTACGTAAACTAACCGAACCTAGGGGATGGGGGAGGGGGGGGGGGTAAAGCATAGCATATAGTAAATACGTAACCTAACCTACTGTAGGTACCTTCCCCCCTAAAACCCAAAAAACAACAGTTTAAATATCGTATACGCAATGAAAACCACGCTATACCTATAGCGGTGTCTTGAATTATCCCGTCAAAAACGGGTTTTTCGTGACTGGTTTCGATTGCAGTATATAAAACTGTCCGTTTAACATAGGAGTACCAAAAATATTGTCTGAATACAGCACCTTTTATACAACTATACAACGTCATTGCAATACTATCATTATCTTTTTTGCATTTGAATGTGAAGTCATTCATATGATTTTTTCTCCAAATTAAGGCTCTAAAGTAGGCTCTAGTCAGCCGAAAGTTGCATGTCCTGCTAATGTTCCACAAAATTTTGGCAGGCCTCACCGGCGGGAATGGCAATATCTGGTGGGGCATCTCGTCCCAATTGATTGCTTCTGGGAAAAAAGAAACATTTCGGATTCAGTTGGCTAATACTTACTGCTAACTGCGCCCTCTATTTTATTTTAATGTTAGTTTATTTGGTACTTTCTCATTATGTGGACGCCTCGGCTATAGACAGTCGAATGAATGCAGTGATGGAGACTCGTAAAGCGGGTAATTGTTATCTAAATTGATCGAAGAGCGTGGTTCGTCATTGAATTTACAATATTTAAACTGTTGTTTTTGGGGTTTAGGGGGAGAAAAAGGTACCTAGGTTAGGTTAGGTTACGTATTTAATATATGTAATGCTTTACCCCCTTCCCCCCTAATGTGCAAATGTATAGCCATAATTTGTTTATAAACTATTATATATTCATCCTATTTTGTTTTAATTCATTAGCATTAACCAAACTTGACTTTTTATAGGTGTCCACATAATGGGAAAGTACCGTTTATTTATATGAAATTTCTGCGCCCGGGGCAGGTTCTCCTTCTGCCCCCCCCCCCCTAAAACTGGCTCTGCATCTTACTCACAATAGTAGCCTATATACAATTTTTAGGCTTAGTGAAGAAATCTCCATATTTTATTTCTTCTCCTGACTTTATATAGAATGTAGGGACAGATCCGGGGGGGGGGTGAGGGGGCAGTCTCCCCCGGGCGCTGGTTTGTAGAGGGCTCCGTCTCGTAAGGCACTTCGTGATCTGCTCAACGTTTGCCTCGAAAATGTATTTAACTATGTCTGTATCATTTCCTTCTAAAATCAGTAAATTAAATTACGTGAAAAAATCTTAGAAACAGAAGTGCCAAAAAGCGGTTTATTAACTTAAGTATAATTTACATAGAATTTCATGTGGCTTCAAAGCTTTTATATGAAGAATTTTGCTTCGAGAAAAGCACGTAAAGTTGAATTTTGATCTACACGAGGCGAGGTGCCCCTCCTGAAGCACTTACTCTTTACCCTAAACTTTTATAGTGGTTTAAGGATACTTCTTTTTCATATGAACAATCCTTGTGTCTAAACCAGTCGTTCTTTAAGAATTGTGACGCTCTTTAAAGAATCTTCTAAAAATTGTCCTGTTCACTCGTATATACGCTCTGCTCCCCGCCAATAGAAAAATGTATAAAATTTGTTGATATTATAATAAAGAACCTTTAACCTTGTGACAAAAAGTCAAACTTTAGTGTAAAGAGCGGGTGATTCCAGAGGGGCAGCCTGCTTTATATAAGGCATAATTTTTCTTCGTTTTAAATTCTAGTTAAAGAAAAACAAGTTTTTTTTAACTGAAAGTAAGGAGCGACAATAAAACTTAAAACAAATAGAAATTATTCCGTTTATGAAAGGGGTTGTCCTCTCCTCAACACCTCGCTCTTTACGCTAAAGTTTCTATTGTTTTAAAAAGTAGAGTAGTGACAAAGAGTCAAACTTTAGCGTAAAAAGTGAGGTATTGAGGAGGGGACAGCCCCTTCTATATACGAAATAATTTCTGTTCGTTTTAAGTTTTAATTTCTGAACGTTTTTCAACTAATGCAGGTTCAAATTTGGCTCACCATACATGAAAAATAAAAAACGAAATTTGCATATTAATTTTGGCAGATTTAATCCAAATATGAAGGGTGCCCCTTCCTCAATACCTTGATCTTTAAGCTAAAGCTGTTCGCACTGTTAAAAAAAATTCCTATTCTAGTTAAACGACCCCCGTGTTTCAGTAGCCGCTCTTAAAAAATTGGGGAAAACACTCAAACTTCAGCGTAAAGAGCAAAGTATTGAAAAGGGGGCAACCTTTCGTGCATGGAATAATTTCTGTACGGTTTTAAAATAATGCCTGTAAATCTGGCTCACCCTGTATGAAATATACCCCTCCCCCTCACGTGAAACTCCTCCATGGTAATTTCATGGAAACGTAATGTAAGGGTTGCAATTTTGTAAAATAAATTTTGTTGCTGTATTTGTACTTGTTTTTTTTTTTTATTAAAAAACGGAAATTACTTTCTGAAAGTGTCTCCTATTCCCGGGAATCAAGAGGGATTAGGTATAAATTCCTACCCCTTCTCTTCCTCAGGACTCATTCTATATCTATGTGATGGTTCGATAAAAGTTAGAAAATTTGGGCATTAAAATGCACTCTTTGAGGCATCTCGCAACCCCCCCCCCCCCCCCTACATAAAAAATCGCGGCCCCTCCTTCATGATAGCTGATGCGCACTTAGACATCATTGAATATAATTTTGTGAAACACCAAGCGAATCAGTTCTATCAAATAAAACTTTAAAATTGACGTCAGAAGTATTTTCCTGCAACTAGAATGGAATTATCACCCAGCAGTAACCCTTATTCAGGTTTAGTCTAAATGAAGGGAGATGAGGAATAAATCTAGATTCCCCCTTCATACCCTTTTTTATATTTTTCTGGAGGTTTATGGAGAGTTAGACATTTTCGGCATTAAAATAAACTCTTTGAGACATATGGTACCCCCCCCCTCTTGCACGCACAATGACACATCAACTATCCTTCATAATAGCTGATGTGCAAATGCACATCATTGAATATAATTTTATGAAGAATCAAGTGAATCAACTTAATTAAATGAAACCTGAAAATACATGTCTGTTAACCATTTATCTTGTATAGACTAGGTGATTTTTCAGGAACGAATGCAACCGTGTGGTATTACTTCCTCTGCTAGCGACCGTTGAGAGCTATTGAGAATCTGTATTTTGACTATTAAATTTGATTGAAAAGAGAATTAGATTTTACATCACTTGTGCCGGTAAGGTTTTCAATCAAAGCGGATAGCACCAGCCCAATTCTTCGAATGATATTTTCTTTGAGCTGATTTGTTAAGCTTTCCTTGCAGGTATGCTAGAACGTTTTTGGAACTGTCCTCTCCTTGACTTCAAATAGAAAATTCTGCTCCATTTAATCGGAAAAACAATAATTGCAAAATTTATAGTTTCTACTGATGTAAGTTTTGTTAAAACCGGATATCTTTACCTCCGACATACAACGGGAGACGTTAAATGGTTTTTCTTAGATCTCCAGGAAATTAGGTGTCAGCTTTTAGTTTTCTATCGTTCGTTCGTATTTCTTGTCCAATCTATACTAGTTATGGCAAGACCGCTCAATCAATTCGAAACAGTTTGGCTACACAAAACGAAAAATTTATAACGGACTAGATGGGTTTATCCTTTACGGCATCCAATTCCCTTAATTTAGTTTGAGCAAAAGCCAACTTCGCTAAAAAAATGTTCTGTAAAAATGGGGTATAATAAGGAATCTTTGGGTAAGCTACAAACTCACAATTGTGGTACTTGTTTAATATCCAGTAAACACGTGATAAGTGAAGTTTTGTTAATGCTAATGAAATAAAACAAAATAGGATGAAAATATAATAGTTCAGAAACAAATTTGGGCTATATATTTGCACATTAGGGGGGGGGGGTCGTAAAACATAGCATATATTAAATACGTAATCTAACCTAACGTAGGTTCTTTTTATGGCCCCTTCAACCCCACAAAACGTAAGTTTAATTATCTGTCACGGAGTGAGCAATAGATCACAAGGCAGCGAAACCCTGTTTTTCATATAGCATCTTTGAGATTTCAATGCGGTCTTTCTCTTGTGTTTACTGGATTCTAAACATGTACCCACAGTTGTTCAACACTTTTTGAAAAATCGGCTTTCGAAACAATTCTCTCGTCTGAATTGAAAACTGTCAAACATTCTAAATGATAGTTTTAAGAAATTCAGTTATAAATCAGAATTTCATTCTCACACATCTATTGTCTTCTTTAATCTAATTAAATAAAAAAAACAAGTTTTTTTAACTGAAAGTAAGGAACGACGTTAAAACTTAAAACGAACAGAAATTATTCCGTATATGAAGGGGGCTGTCCCCTCCTCAACGCCTCGCTCTTTACGCTAAAGTTTGACTTTCTCACAACTCTATTTTTTTAAACAATAAAAAAACTTTAGCGTAAAGAGCGAGGCGTTGAGGAGGGGACAGCCCCCTTCATATACGGAATAATTTCTGTTCGTTTTAAGTTTTAACGTCGTTCCTTACTTTCAGTTAAAAAAACTTGTTTTTTTTATTTAATTTTTGAACGTTTTTGAATTAATGCAGGTTTTGATTTTGGCTCACCGTACATGAATAATTAAAACAAAATTTGCATATTATATTTGGTTAAATGGCTTTCTCGAAACTTGTTTAATTTTATTTACGAACGTTTTTATTAGTAATAAATATACGTAACTTAGAATTAACTTACGTAACGAACTTCTATATTCATAAATTTTTAACACGTATATTAGGGGGTTCGCCCCCTAGTCAATACCCTGCTCTTTAAACTATAGTTCGAATTTTTTTTCCAGTTCTTTAAAAATGACCTCTTAATCACAATCAGTTGATCAGTTGAAAAACTTGTTTTTTTTATTTAATTCCTGATCTTTTTCTTTAATAATGCTGGGAAATCCGGCGCCCCCTTCATAGCAATGTCCCTTCCCCCATGAAAACTTCCTTCATGGAAAGATCCTTCCATATAGCCCCCGACCCTCTCCTTCCCCCACCTACCAGAAAAAATCTCCTCTGAAAAAGTCTGTATACTTCCCAATAACCAATACTATATGTTAACATTGAGTAAAGTTCATAACTTTCAGCCCTCTCCCTGGGGACTTTGGGGGATCAAGTCATCCTAAAAGACATTTTTATCATATTTTCGACCATGCTGAACAAAATGGCTATCTCAAAATTTTGATAGGGTGACTTTGGGAAAAAAATGAGCGTGGGAGGGGGCCTAGTTGCCCTCCATTTTTTTTTGGTCACTTAAAAAGGGCACTAGAACTTTTCATTTCCGTTCCAATGAGCCCTCCCACGATATTCTAGGACCACTGGGTCGATACGATCACCCCTGGGAAAAAAAAAAACAAACAAACAAACAAACAAACAAACAAACAAATAAACACGCATCCGTGATCTTTCTTCTGGCAAAAAATGCAAAAATCCACATTTTTGTAGATAGGAGCTTGAAACCTCTACAGTAGGGTTCTCTGATACGCTGAATATGATGGTGTGATTTTCATTAAGGTTCTATAATTTTTAGGGGGTCTTTCCGCCTTTTTTTGAAAATCAGCCAAATTTTCTCAGGCGCGTAACTTTTGATGGGTAGCTCTAAACTTGATGAAAGTTATATATTTGAAATCAGCATTGAAATCTGATTCTTTTGATATATCTATTGGTATCAAAAACCCGTTTTCTAGAGTTTCGGTTACCATTGAGCCGGGTCGCTCCTTACTTACAGTTCGTTACCACGAACTGTTTGATAAATTGTTTAGTCATATTTACGATGCTTTAATGACACTAAGATCATGTTACATATGCTGCAGTCTTCTAGTTGTTATGAAACCGAGGTGAAGAAATCCAAAGATCGATCAAGATTTCACTAATTTTTAGTCTGTATTCCTAATTTTGAGCTGTTCCTAGTACTTAGCAATAGTATAATTATAGCTTCTCATTTATTATTTAAGCATAATTTAGCAGTAGCTTGTTGGCATTAATTGTCACTTCAGAAAAAAAACAACAGATAGCCAAAAATACGACCATGTACACAAAAAAAAGCACAAATATGATAAATCTACATCGGTGATCATCATAAAAAGCACCAACATAATGAACTTGCATCAGGCATCATAAAAAAAAAACAAAAAAAAACAAGTTGACAATATTTTGGGTAAATTTCACTATTTTTTGGATACTTGTGTATTAGCCTATTCAGTACACAATCGAGAACTGAAGCTAGGTTAATCTTAATGAAATACACCAAATATGTTGAAAATACAATACTTTAGTAACACAATTATGGAAACCATAACAAAGAATTATGGAAGGGGCCGTAAAGAACGCATTATACATAGATAGATTCATAGATAATCGTATTAAAGCCAAAAATGCGGCCACGAAAACAAAAAGAGCACAAATATAGTTAACTTAGGTTGGCGATCATCATAAAAAACACAAATATAATTAACTTGTATCAGCCATCATCAACAAACACTTTAATGAAACACACACTTAAAAACAAGTTTTTTTGTGTTTTTTTTTAATCCACTGAAAGCAAGGAACAGCTATACAACTTAGAACTAACTGGCATTAATCCATATATGTGGGGGAGAGGTGCTGCCCATTCGTCGGCCCTCTCTCGTTACGCTGAAATTTGACCTTTTGTCATAATTCTTTAAGAGAGACGGCTCAAACACAAGTGCCGTTTAATTTTAATAAGAAATGTTTAGCGAGAACTTTAAGACAGCTCCCCCCCCCCAAAAAAAAATTCTTACTATTGGCTGAAAAATTGCGTTTTTTAAGTTTAATTTGAACTCAACAATTTAGTAACAATATTAATTACCTAACATAATCTAACCCAACCAAAATACCAACTATATATATTAAATATTTATTACAAATATACTTGCAACGTAGATTTCAACTGAGCATAAGCTAATTTTCTTCCAATACTATAAACCGGTTATTGTCTGATCTTGCAGATTCAAGTTCTCAAGTGTGTGCCGAATAATACACAAGTACCAAATTTATAATTAACTAGACACCTACGCACATTTTTGAAGGGGTTGGGGTAGCCTAAATTTGAAAAAAACGCGGGCAATACAAAACAGGATAATCCAAAACATGTCCATACTTAGGGGGATCGAAGTCAAAACCCAATACCGCCCTGTGTATTTTCAGAATCGAAAGTTATTGTATTTGCATCCCTATCTGAGGCTTTTTTTCGCGTCTTAGTCCGGGAAAGGGCCGAGACTGCCGAAAATCCTCATTCTCCCTTTATGGCACACACTTTTGGATCTGGATGAACCCTACCTTGACAGAAACATGTGTAGGGGATTCCAAGATTCAAGTCTCTTGAATCTTGTGGATCATCGATCTTGTCCATTTTTCTGTACCTTTTGGAGGAATTTCTTCTTTCAAATGAATTCCTGCATACGAGCCTACCCTCTATCTCTCACTCTAACGGCTTAGTATACTTCAGACCCACATCCAGGAACTTAGTCTGGGGGGAGGCGAAAAATACTCCTTTCTCTTGTTTACGTGTGTCTGGTGACCAGGAGTGAAATGTGCTATGGGGCAGGGGCAGCTGCTCCCCCATACCCTTGTTTGCTGTCCCCAGCTGAAATTTACCGTCTTCAAAAATCGGTCTCTTGCATTATATAGGCCTTTATAAAAAGTCAAGTTTGGTTAATGCTAATGACATAAAATAAAATAGGATGAATATATAATAGTTTAGAAACAAATTTTGGGCTATATATTTGCACATTAGGGGGGGGGGTAAAGCTTAGCATATATTAAATACGTAACCTAACCTATGTACCTTTCCCCCCTCCTAAACCAAAAAAAACAACAGTTTAAATATCGTATTCGCAATAAAAACCACGCTATTATTGTATTACTCTATAGCGGTTAACCCGTCAAAAACGGGTTTTTCGCAACTGGTTTCCTTGTAAAGGCCCATATAATGCAAGAATACCCAAAAATATTGTCAAAATTAAGATAGACCTACTTAATCCACACATCCACAGTCTTCTTTAGTATACCTTTGCCTTTATGGTACTTTTGGATCAGTTTTCTCTCGATCGTTTTTTGCTTGACTCGGGAAAATTGGCTCCAAATCCCCCCCCCCCCCCTCCTCCCCCAGGATTTTGTCGAAACCACGCCCCATACTGGTAATGACTTCTCCATTTATGAAACCTCTCTGTTGTTGTTATGCTTTCTTTTCTAAATCAGAACGTAAAATATTCGTATGTACTGTCCTAAGTTCAGCTGGTTTAAAAATCTCATTTAAATATCTTCGTCAGCTTAAGGGCATACATCCTTTTGGGACCAGACTATCACAATATAACCCATCAGAATTCGTAAATAGCTGCTAAGACCAGAGAAAATATTTCTTTAATGTGTTTACATTGAAATCATTGTAATTATAAACATTAGATTTGAAAAGGACAAGAAACTAGGCTACAGATAAATTTTTCGGCTTCTCTGTCAGAAAAGTGAGACCATTTGGTAACAATGTTGCAAGAAGCTGGGTAAAAAGCTGAATTAGGCCGCATATGGCTGTTTGTCCGGTTTTTTGTTTCCTTGAGGGGTAATATATTCATTGAATAAGCCAAAAAGTTTCATGATTTTTCGAAGACATTGATGTGGACGTGATGTTTCCAAGACATTGATGTATATCAAAGCGACAGTGGCGGATCCAGAAGGGGGCGCGCGCCCCCTAACGCAGTCTAAAGCTGTGTAATTTACTTAATTAAAGCAAGTTTGCGTTAATTAAGCTTGCTCCTAACGCAAGTTTGTCGGATCAACCAAGTGGTGGCGGAATGTTTTCTATGTAGTCACTCTCGTGATTGCAGGGTTGCTTCTTTCAGGTGGCGGAAAATTGTTTCTGTAATTTTCTCTTACATTTTTTTAAATACTGGATTTGTTTATTTTGTTTTCATGACTGCGTTTTTATCGCGTTTCATGCACCCAACTTGGATGTTACTAGGAAAAATGTTCAAATATACCTGTGATTCGATCGGCTCTTGTAAGAAAATTTGGTACTTGTGTATTATAAGCCACCGGGGCGGATCCAGGATTTCTTTTAGGGAGGGGGGTGCAAAATAGGTTGATCCGAATTTTTTGGGGGGAGGGGGGCGCAAAATAGGTTAATCCGATAAACTTGCGTTAGGAGCAAGTTTAATTAACGCAAACTTGAGTTAATTAAGTAAACTACACTAATTTAGACTACACTAGGGGGTGTCCCCTCGCCCCCCCGCTCTGGGTCCGCCACTGATACGCCAATCAAGCGCTTCATTTAATTAGAAACTGTTTCTTTGACATCCAGTCCTAATGAAAGATCACAAAATGTATAATGAAATTATAATACTTTATAAACAAATTTTGTCTATATATTTGCACATTAAGGGGGCGATGGGGGTAAAGTATAGCAGTTCTGCATGCAAAATGTGTTAGGTACAATTATTATGCATATTATGAAGTAAAAATTGTTTTCTAAGTTCAAACTGTCCAAATACTTTACCCCCCCACTCCCCCAATGTGCAAACATATAGCCTAAATTATATATTTCTCATCCTTTCTGTCACTTGTCTTTGTCTTGTCTCACGCAAGCTTAAAGAA
>JAQQPU010000132.1:71779-93563 GCA_029168905.1 Artemia sp. Kazakhstan ARC1039 | reverse complement strand
CATGGCTAACAATTTTTTAATTGTCCGTAAGTTACTCAAAAAAGTTTACCCCCCCCCCCCCAAGCCTCTAGGTCTCTTAGTATCCCTGACTTAGTCTAAATTAGAGCACGGTAGCATACTTTTCAAGCTGGTCTCAGGAAAGATGAAGAATTTTATTTTGTTGAAAGTGGAGTAATTTAAATAATATGGATTAACTGAAATCACTGACAAATTTGAGTTTTCCTTAAACATATTTGGCATATTTTGCGCTAATTCGTTGTTTGAATAGCATTCGTTTGAGCTAAAAGAGTCAATAGTGTTAGATAGAGATTTTTCTTTTTTCGTTTCAGAAATAGCTGAAGATGTTAACTTTATTAGCTGGAAAGATTGTAGGTCATTATACAGCAGGGGACGGGAAAACTGTGATTCGTAAAGTCTTTTAATTTGAAACTTTTTCTCTTTTCAAGCGAACTATTATAATTGACTGATATATATCAACTAATGTTGACATTGCCATTTCAAGTCTGGCTCAGGCTATTACACAACTGAGTGAATGAAATTTTCTCGTTTCCAAATTTCATAGACTCTTGTCTCACTATTGTGAAAATTACAGCGATCAACTTTTCAAAACAACCAGGAATTTGTATAAAATTTGCGAGCTTCAACTATTAGGAAACTAAATTCAGCATTTTGACGTCAAGTTGAAGTAGTTCCCTAAAAGGAACTTATCGATTCGCTGACAGCATAATTTGTCACTAAAATTGTGTTACATTTCTTTGGAAGTCTGAATTCAGCGAAATTTTCACATATGAAAGATTCTGTAGAAAAAAAATGCGTCTATTCCCTCTATGGAAACATAACATACTTTGTCTCTGGCGAAAATCAACATGTCAATAAATACGACATTACTGGCTAATGTCAACTTTCAGAACGCGTTGCGTATCAGTGCCAGCGAGTTCACAATAATATTAATAATCTTCTTGCTGATTTGTACATTATAGTATTAGTTTCCTTGATTTTATATAATTTAACAAATATAAATAAAGATTAAATTAAATGATATTTTGACTTTTGCGTTTCTATAGGCCTGTCGGCCTTGAAAATTTTGAAAGCATATTGTGCGGCTTCCTTGGAGAAAAGTTTATCCGTTCCTGTTCTATAGGTATTTCAACCTCGCCATTAGATATTCACCAATTCCTTGTTGTGTTTTTTTTTTGTCCAAATCACGGGCTACCCACTCTCTGCTATCTGATTTACATCGCATTGCAGCACTTGTTCCGTCCGTGGGCAACCCCTCTTCAAATGGATATTCGTTTCTGTTTTATGTTATATCTATGCCTTTTTACCACAGTTTATATAATTATCCAGTAAGTTTACCGCAGATGATTTCCGGCTCTTCATTCTCGGTGCGAACAAAAAGCTCCTCCCACTTATTTGTGCACTTATTGTCCACTTATTGATGAGCCGGCCAAGTGGTTTTGTCAGTACTTGTTCCGTAGGTGATTATTCTTTGTCTACCCGTGAAAAAAACTAATGCCGCTTATGTTTATACGTTCTCTGGAGCACTCGCACATCGGTCCGGGTTTTTATAATGGGTGAGATAGGGAAAGATCATACGGCTAATTATATAAACTGTGCTTTTTGCATTTCATCACTTGAATGGTTTCAAAAACAATGTTTACCTTATTTTGTTGATGGTATCTTGTTTCAAATAGCCTCAGGCCGTATCCAGCATTATTTTTTTGGGGGGGGGGTTAAAATCATTTAACGCATCAAAAATTTGTTTATATTCATTTTTGTTACGTTTTTACGGGTCGGGCAAACATCTTTTTGGGAAGGGAGGGTTCAAACCCCCTACCCCCCTGGATTCGGTCTTGAATAACCTTTGGTAATGATGCTAAAAAAATTTAACATAGCTACTAAAATCTATTATTCGAACTTTTGGACTCTAAAGTTTAAATGCTGTTAAAAAAATATTTATGTAACCAAGCCACGTTTTATTTTCGAACAAGGAAATATGTATTGTTTTTTTTTTCAAATAATATGCTTTGTTGTAATTAACTTTTTTCCTTACGTTTCCATTCATTACTAAACAGCAGTTGATATTTGCTGAATTTTGGAAACCTCAATCTTGACATGCTATTTTCAGTCCACATTAATAATATATATTGGAAGTATACGCAGGGTTACTAAATTTCTGGTCCATGATTGTGTCCCCTGAGCATCCAAAAATGTGTCATTTTTGCTAAATTGTGTCCATCTCGAAATCTCAAAACTAGAGGTTTTTTTTACTAGTTGTATTATTGACCAAAAGACGCTTTGTAAATCCCTTTCAAAGCGACCAGTTAGCATAGAGTATAATGAAAACGAAAAAAATCAATACAAAAGGACTTTATGAAAGCACGAAACTCATGTAAATTTTTATTTTTTACGCCATCTCTGGCAAAACATGGATGTTCAAAAAAAGAAAAAAAAAAGAAAAAGGTCTACTTTGGTGAAAAGTGACGTTTTTTTTACCAAAATATATATCCAGTTGGGAAATATTTCGTCTTAAGTCATAAATTTACTAAATATGTCCTTTTTTGCCCTTTTATGTCATTGTGTCCCGGCGCATGGAAATGTGTTTTTTTTACTTCAAATATATCCAGTTGGCAACCCTGAACATACTTTATATCGGAGGCTCTTCTTGTCGAATAGTTTGTTGCTTATCAGACGTGGATTCCATGTTTTCTGACCAAGGCTTGTTATAACATGTTAACTGAATGCGGCGACTTATTTGCGGGATAATATGTATTTTACCGGGCTGAATAATTACCTTGATGATTCTGTGAAACACTGATGATTCTGTGAAAGCATTTTGTTAAATATTTTTACCAACAAACCAAACAGTTTCTGGTAACGAACTGTAAGTAAGGAGCGATGCGGCTCAATAGTAACCGATAATCTAAGAAACAGTCTTGATAACAATAGATGCATCAAAAGAATCAAATTTTGATGCTTATTCAACATTATGCAAAAATTCGTCCAATTTAATGTTACCCATCAAAACTTACGCGCAAATTTTCCCAATTTTTGAAAAAAGGGGGAAACACCCCCAAAACATCAAGTTATCTTAATGAAAATCACAACATCACAGAATAGAACTCTGATATAAGAGAACATCATAGAAGATAACTTTATTGTAGACGTTTCAAGCTCCTATGTACAAAAATGTGGAATTTCGCATTTTTTACCAGAAGAAAGATCACGGATGCGGGCTTTTTTTTTTGTTTTTTGTTTATTTTCCCGGGGTTATCGTATCGAACCAGTGATCGTAGAAGATCAGGGGAGGGCTCATTTGATCGGAAATAAAATCCATTTCAGTGACCAAAAATATTGGAAGGCAGCTAGCCCTTCTCCGACGCTAATTTTATCCTTAAAGTCGCCCAATCAAATTTTGAGACAGCCATTTTTTCAGCATAATTGAAAAATATAATAACTATGTCCTTGAGGATGACTTGAGCTCCACAGTCCCCGGGGGAAAAGCTGCAAGCTATGAGCTTTGCCCATTGTTTACATATAGCATTGGTTCTTGGGAAACATACAGATATTTTTTCTTAGACCTTAGATCCGCCTGTGCCTCCAGAGGCACCCAGGGCATCAAGAAGGAGCCACTAATCTTCCCACAGGTTTGCTGCTGCAAGTATGTCCACCCACTGAGGATGGATTGATGTGTGCAGGTTACGGAGATCTGTCTGGTACGTTCGACGCAGGGTGTTTCTGGGTCTGCCCCTGCGGCTTGGACCCGTTGGCTGCCAATGGAGCGCTGCATTTGGTAGTAGGAGATTGTCCATACGCAGTACGTGACCAAGGTATCTTCATCGGCTGACTCTTATGATATATGCCACAAGAGGCTGGGCAGTCTTGTCACGGATAGATTGGTTTGTTATTCTCTGCTGCCAACGGATGTTGAGAATTCTTCTGAGAAATGTGCTTTCGAAAGCAAGTATTCTTCTCTCTTGTTCCTGGTTCAGGTGCCAGGTTTCGGCTGCGTAAAGCAGCACTGGCATAACATTGCTATTGAAGAGTCGTAGCTTTAGCCGTATAGAGAAGCTTTGGGACCCCCATACCTTCCGTAATCTATTGAAGGCCCCATTGGCTTGGCCGATTCTTGTGAGCCCTTCTTTTGTGGTCGATCCGGTGCTTTCTATTCCCAAGTATTTGAAATGGACGACTTGCTCTATGTGTTGGTCTCCACAAGTGATGCTCAGGGGTGAATCTGTAGTAGCCATGCATTTTGTTTTCTCATTATTTATCTTCAGGCCGACCTGGCCACATCTCTCCCTCACTTTGTCAAGGAGTTCTTGGAGTCTTTGCTTGCATGATTCTAGGACGGCGATGTCATCAGCGAAGTCTACATCACTGAGGCGTGTTTCTGGATTCAGCTGGATTCCGTCTGTGCTTGTACTTCGCAGTATGTAATCATTGACGATTACGAAAAGTAGCGGTGACAAGACGCAACCTTGCTTAACTCCTGACAGAATGCGGAAGAAACGAGTTTGGCCATCTGGTGTCTACACAGCACTCGCTTCATAAAACGCTACGACCAGCGAAACTATCTTTTCAGGGATTCCGTAGTGCAGTAGGATCTTCCACAGACTTTGGCGGTCTACTGAGTCAAATCTCAAAATCGATGAATATCGATTTTGGAGCGCCATTCTTTGCTTTCTTCCGTCAGTAGCCGTAGAGTAAATATCAGGTGTGCACATGAACGGTTCGGTCTGAATCCATGTTGCTTGTCGCAAAGGTGTATGTCGACCTGCGAGCTGATTCTCTGCAGTAAAATGTGCGTCAGCAGTTGGCTAGGTATGGAAAGCATGCAGACTCCTCGCCAGTTGCCTGGGAAGGACACATCCTGTTAAGGGATTTTATAGACGGCTCTTGAATCACCTCTCTTCGCTGCCTCTTCTGCCTGCGCTGCTTTTCGCTCCAGTAGGTTTCTCTGATCTTTTCTAGCACTCTTCTTTACCTCTTTATCCGCGGCTCTGTATTCATCAATTCTGAGGGTCCGTTGGTCGGTGGTTTGTCTTTGGATAACTGATGATTTTACTTTTTTCCTTGTCTCTATGAGTTCCCATGTTTGGTCAAATAGCCACTGGTCTTTTGGGCTCTTCCCGTATCCAATGGTGGCTTTCGCGGCATCGTGAAAGCACAACTTTATGCTTTCCCAGTATTGATTGCTATCAGCATCATCTAGTAAAGACAAGGCTTCAAATCTATTCCACATCTCTAGTTTAAAGGCTTGGTTGGATTCTCTCAACCTCAGTTTCTCCGAGTCTAAAAGTGGGTTTAAGGGAGCCTGTTTTCCGTTTCTATTTCTTTTCAATTTGAGGCGGATTTTTGCTGCAATCAGATTATGATCTGAGCCGACGTCAGCCCCACTATATCCCCTTATATCAAGTAGGCTTGATCTCCACTTCCTGCTCCATTGACAATGGTCAATCGGATTTCGGGTGTGGCCATTGGGAGATATCCAAGAATATTTGTGTTCATCCCGATGAGAAAATAGGGTACCTCCGATTACTAGGTCGTTAAGGAGCGCGAAGTCGATAAGTAGTTCTCCGTTTTTGTTTCGCTGGCCCAGGCCATGCTCGCCGAGAACCTCTGGGGAAAATGATTGGTCGTTCACTACTTTCGCGTTAAAGTCTCCTAGAAAACATGCTATGTCATGCCGTGGTATGTCGTTTGCTTGCTACGGAGTTGAGAGCTCTGTAAAATTCGTTTTTTGATTCGTCGGTGGCGTCATTGGTGGGTGCGTAGCATACTATTACTGACAGTTTCGCATGCACGTCGATGAAGCGGGCTTTCAGTATTCTAGGTGACCACTGTGGTGACTACCGGTGTCCACTGTAGTAGAGCTTGGGAAGTCTGTTTTGTCATCATAAGGGCTACTCCGTACTCATGCTTTTGCTGCGATCCACTGTGTATAATGGTCACATCTCCGTCCAGTTTATTTGATCCAGATTCTAGCCATCAAACTTCCGACAGCCAGAAGGTCGAGGTGGTAATCTCCCAGTGCTCTTAGCACTTGTTCAGTCTTGAGACATTGTGCGGACGTTCCAGAATCCAAATTTGAGGTGTTGTTTCGCATTCATAAATCTTGTCCGTGGGCATGCAGAAGTCGTCATCAAAAGGGGGTTCGAAAATCCGAGGCTCAAACTTGATGTTTCGGTTGCAGTTAGGATTTCCCCCGAGGGCAGGCCCTTGAGTTCCCAGGTGTGGGTCGCAAGCCCACAGCCCAACCCTCCCTCTTTATCCTGGCTTGGGACAGGCTGCATACGCAGGCGAGGTTAACAGATGTTTTTCAGGGAGGATTTTTCTGGCGGAGGAGGGGAGGGCTACGTGGGAAGATCTTTCCATGGAGGAAATTTGTTGTGGGAGAAGGGGATTTTCCATGAAGGGGAGCTGGATTTCCCAGCATTATTTAAAAGAAAATTGATCAGAAATTAAATAGAAAAAATGTGTTTTTTCAACTGAAAGTAAGGAGCAACATTAGAACTTAAAACGAACAGAAATTGTTCCGTATATGAAGGGTTGCACCCTCCTCAATACCTTGCTCTTTAAGCCAAAGTTTTCTTTTAGAACTCTTAAAAGAGCTTATTATTCTAATTAAACGGCCTTTGAAATTCTAGAGTCATTCTTAAATAATTGGAACAAAATGTCAAACTTTAGCGTTAAGAGCGAAGTATTGAGGAGGGCGCGATCCCCCTCATTTATGTAATACTTTCTGTTCGTTTTAAGTTTTAATATTGCTCCTTACTTTCAGTTGAAAAAGGTTTTTTTTATATTTTATTTAAGAATGAAGCTAGTATTTAGCAGCAGAGTTGTTGCGATTTGCCTTTGTTGTCTTCCCTCTAGCATGGATGATACGGAGAAACTTCTCAGAGAATAATTGTTTTCTTATCCTCCCAAATTGCAAAAAGTTTTTTCACTAAATATAAAGATTGCTTAATAAATTTTGAAGTTCAAACTATATTTATATCTCTCCCTGATTTGTATTCTATTTGAAGCATCTTGTAATATGTGCATCAGTATTTTGGCAGTCAGCACACGGTTTTGGGTCGTTGTAAAAAAAAAAAAAAAAAAAAAAACTATTTTTATAAAGATTGCCACAGTATTCTGGCTTCGTTAAAAAATATGTTTTGTTGGACCACTTCATGTAATAATTATCTTGCAATGTAATAAAATCCTATAAAGATTATAAAGAAGGTTTACCTGTTCTTAGACATTTTTTTTTTATTTTGAACATAAGAGCCTCTCCACATTTTTATCAGATGTGAAAGTTTCTCTTGTTGTATATATTTTTTCTAACAGCATTTATTTGCCAACTGCCTTTGTCTTTCTGAAACCCCTCTAAATTGGGTCATTGGCTCTATCCTTGGGGTCCCAATTGAGTGTGTATGCACTCCTGGGGATGTAAGAAATGCGGCTGGATTGCAAGATTTGCCGAGAATATTTGTATAGTTACCTAATATGGCACATACATAAAGGTATATTTCAATAACAATATTGCTACATATTCTAAAGATAGGATAGATCTTTTTATGGGATTAAAAGGAAAATGGACATAGAAAAAATTGGAACCATCTGTTATACACAGACTAAGATTGTATCCAGGATTTTTGTTCGTGGGGACATTTATGTTCGAGCGGGAGGGGGGGAATTACAAAACATAAAAAATTTGTTTATATGCATTTTTTTACGAGTCGGACAAAAATTTCGGCGGTTCAAACCCGGTATCCACCGTCCCCTTGGGCACGGTCTTGTTACTGAAATCCACACTTTTTTGGAATCATCACGATTTGGGGATTTAAATATATCCAGCGCCTTTTCGTATCCAACGATCATACGTTTGATCCCAGGACTGAAACGCGTCCGTCAACGCCCTTTCCGCTGTTTATGAAACCGTTCTAGAGCGAACTTTGACTAGTTCTGGCTCGAAAGCTTGAGTTTCAGCAAAAGACTTTGAAAGGAGTCTGACCAATAGGTCAAACCCGGCCCTCCTCTCTTGGAGGACATTCTTCGAGAATGAAAAAAAAAATAACAGAAACCACCAGAAAAAACTTTTAAAGGTTATTGTTTTCGTCATAGTGGTATATAAAAGAAGCTTGCATTCCTTCCCTTATTGATTAACAGTTAAAGAAACCAGTTTTTTTCCTCGATCCATAATGAAAGTGAAGATGGAATGGAAAGTTAAGACGAGTAGATGTTACTAGTTATTGGGGGTTGGGATGAGTATTTGTGATGGTGTATTTTGCTTTTTCACGTTTTGCGTTTTGCTTTTTCACTACGTTTTAAAATAAAGGTCTATTAATTTGTTTCGAATTAAGTGTTAGAATCAAAAGTTGATGTTTTTAGTTTTCGTAGTTATAAGAAAAGTGTAAAGTCTACTCTGACTTGCAGTGAGTTAAAGGAAGGGTAATCTCCTATTGTGCAGGGTTGTTCCTGGGGGGTTTCAAATTTTAATATTGCTTTTACTCTAACTGAATCTGTTTCTCTTAGACTACCCGTTTTTATACATATTTAAAAAACAATGAGTTTTACATAATTTTACTGCAATTATTTTGAAAAGCTTATATTATGATATCGGTAACGATTTTGTACATAAGTTCTTCCACTCTCACGAATTTTGTTCGGGGTTTCCTCTAATTTAAGGAAAAAATTGTGTTTGCTGAAACCTCCATGAAAGTTAGCGTTCACGAAAGTCAACAATTTTTTTTTATGAACGATCATTTTTGGGAAGATTTCCAAGAACACAATTTTAATTTGGGAAAATTTCCAAGATCCCTAAAATTCGGAATAGTAAAAGCACTGATTTACACCGGCCATTTTGTAACTACGTTTTAAAGGAAACTCAAGTTTTTTCCCTTCGCCAGGTAAAGGTTCTTTTTAGCCGATATTGGCCGATTACTTTTAAGAATGAATGGCCGATCATGACGAATCATAAGAATACGATTTTCCATTGCTTAAATAGGGGCTCGAGAAGGTGGTTCTCAGATATGCTAGGTTAGTTTTACTTTGATCTGACCTCCTTTCGTCTTGAGAGGGGGAGGTGAGGTCTCTGTGCAGAAAGTTTTTTCACCCCGTGACCCTACAAACAAATTTCTATTTACATGTGCCTATTGTACTTATTGGAAAATCATGCAGATGTGTTCATGCAAAACGCTTTTCATTTGGTACTCCAATCTTGATAGATTCGTCCACGTTTGTTTATTATCGTACGCAGAAGCGCATCCAGGATTTTTGTTCGGGGGGGGGGGGCGGGGGGGGTGGTCAAACGGGGTAACCCCCCCCCCCCCTGGATACGGCCTTGATCGTACGTAGCATTTTGTTTCGTGGGGGGATAATAAAAAAATGATAATTTGAATTAGAAGACTTGGGCCCCGATACACCTAATCTACTCGGCTTACGTTCCTAATCTAGAGTACCAATTGCTTCTTATGTTTGGTATTTTACTTGAAGGGGAAAAAAATCGCTGTTTACTGATGTTCATCCTCTGATTTGTAAAATAAGGGTTATCACAAATCTGAAGTCATACAAACTAATTGTAACTAAAGAATTTATAATCCAGTCCTGGAAGAGAAAAGCTAGACAGCTGCTGTTTTGACGAAGAATTCTCGAAAATTTTTCCCTGACTAGGTATCAATCTTGCTTCTAATTAATTGTCGAAATGTTAATGTGCTTATGTGGTGTCTCATGTATATTAGCCAATTCTGTTTAGGTGTTTGCGGATTCAGGATCTGCTGATTTCATTAACGCTAAGTGCCACATGAATTATTCAAAATCAATGACTTAACTTTTGAGTCAATCACCTTAGGAATGGTAATCTGTTTTCTAGGTGTGGTTAACAGTCGTCGAGTTTTGACAAATTTATTCTTATCTGTTCGTCTTCCATGTCATTTTATTATTCATCAATTTTTACTAAAAAAAAGAAAGCAAAAATGGGCAGTAAGAATATGTAGGCGGAAGAAGTACCTTCACACATTCCGTTTCTTGTTGACTTTACGAGTCCGAGTGGAACTGTTATGTATAAAACACGTTTGGAACAAAACATAGAAATAGGCTTAACTGTTTCACTAATAGTTAATATTATGTTTGTGTGTGAATATCAGAATCAAGTAAAAAAAATGAAATGCAAGTATTTGTCCTAGCCCCGCTTCGGAAGCCTATCATATCCGTTTCACATGCCTGCTTTTTGCTGATACTGTGCAAGGGGTTTCGCCGCTAGTCCGCGTTGCCGATGCTCAGGGACTATGTGGCTCTAGCTCTGATTCCTGTGATTCTGAACCTGCTCTTCGTTCGTATCAGGTCAAGTCTCTGTTTCTGTTTTAGGTGTACGCCAAGTGGTTTCACGGAATTGCCAGTAACTGTTGTTTATTAATCCCGGTGACAGTCTTTTTAACGGGCTTTTTCGTTTATACCTCCTTATGCACCGGAAAATACCCTGAAGTTTTTTTCGCCATAATTGAGCAAAATTATCTGTTTAAAATTAATTTTCGTGGCAGTTAATTGTCGTACCTCCATGTAAAGGATATAAGTCCCAAAATGAAAACTTTTTGGATGCGCATTGCTTAGTTTTCTTGAAAATCGCGTCTCTCGTGCGTTCAAAAGAAGGAAGTCTTCGATGGGTATGTGGAGTGTGTCGTTAGATTACTGAGACTTACTCTGTTCAGCTTACTCTGTTCAGCTTGCTCTGTCCAGTCCCTAAGATTGGTCACTTTCTGTCACAGGTGTAGCCAACTGTGTGTCTCTAAGCCTGATTTCGGCTTCCCTTTTTGCCTACATATATCCAGTGTAGACAATTGGTCTAGTGCTTTGCCACTTGGTAAAAAAAAAAAAAAAAAAATCCGGCTGAAGCAAACAGATCCAAAATCAAAGCACTTTCCGTGTAAAAGATGGGCGTTGAGTTAAATTCAACATGGTAAAGTCTATAATTGCGGTTGCTCGGTCTTGTTTACTGCATTAATTGTGCTTTGACTTTTTTTTTCGGCAGAATTGCTTTCAGGGTTGTCACCTGGACACTTTTCTTGTAGATGTTTCATTGTTTTTAGACTTCTAGTTTTACTTTTGAACACTTTTGGTAAATATTTTATGCTTCGGAAGATCAAAGTTAGGTTACATGTAGAATCTTAGTCATAGAAATTAGATACTTCCATGATTTTTTTTTAGCCGGCTTTGAAAAACTGTGTCTACTCTGACTGGAGTTAAATATTCTTTTGACTATTTCTCTAGAATTGTCAGGGATGTTTCTGAAATAACGTTTTACCTTATTTCTCTGAAGCTGTACACTTTTTTACAAATTGATAAATCTCATGACTTTCATCCCCTTCCTTGAATCTCATGACTTCACCATTTTTTTTTTTATTTGCCCCTTTCCTTCACCTCGCCCCCTAGAAACAGTTGTATTTGTATGTTCCTGGCTTCAACTATTCAATAAGCCACTCTGCGGATTTTGTTAAAGATACAAAGCTAGATGTTCAGATATCTGGCATACGAATGGCAACTGCTGATATCACAAGCCTACACCAGTGGCGTCAATTGAGAGGAGGGGAAAATAGGACACGCGCCCCTCTACCTTATTTATACCTTATTAAAGTATAAATACCTTATTTAGTATTTTCGTTGAAAAATGCCTTTTTGGTATTTTGTTTGAAATAATGGAAAAAAATTGTACCTTCCCCAGATTTTGAAAAAAAAACATTAATCCCCTCCCTAATTTCCGCGCTGGCCTGCACGATAGTCCAATAAGAAATGAGGATTCGAATCATGTTTCTGTCAAATCAAATCAATCGCTTTTAAATAAGACAGTAAATATGGGAGTACGAAGAGCCATTATTTTGAATATAATGATGTGTATTGCTTATGTCTGTCTATATGCCGGAAATGAATTGTTTGGCGAGGGTGCGGCCCACCGGACTCTAATGTACAAGAAAGGCACGCTGAATTTAGGGGCTGTAGGCTCACAATCTTGTACGAGGACCCTTTCGGATTTAGCTTGAAATCAACGACACATTGTGGCGTCTATGAAAACAAAACCATAAAAAAAAACAGGTTAAAAGGAACGAAATTCCAAATAACTTTTGTATCTTGTGATTCCCAAATGTTCATTAAGATGTAATCGTATACTTCTTTGGACAAATTGAAATAAAAAAGTTTTTCTTGTGAAAATTTGGTGTTGCTATTTTCTGATTTTTCTTGGGTAATTCCCTCCCACTATTCTTTCTCCTCCATAATGAAGCGAAAAAAGAAAAATATCTTATATCGATCTTTTAGCGTTGATCATAATACCGTTATTCATCTTGTTGTAACACTCCAGTAATAAACTTCAGTAGCATAAAATAAGCATTGATTTCTGCCTGAAGGTTGCCTTTTTTCAGGTTTGACAAATTATAATATTTGAAGTTTGCTTAGGTTTTTTTTTCATATGTTGACACATCCCTCATTTAATTTTGCGGGGTTGCGGTATTGACGTTTGTAAGTTAATTACTGAACTTACCCCCTTTAAATTCACCCTCTATTTTTGTATTAGGTAAAAATCGTTGCTTTTTTATTAATTGGAAATGGAGAAAAAGAATAAATGATAAAAAAGACAGCTAACATCACGGTAAGATGATTTGTAGGTCACTTTTTAATTTCAGAATTTAAAATTCTTAAGGTGCTTTCTCCACGATACTCTTTTGTTTTTATATGTCATTTCAAGCAAAAAGCGTATACGGGTGACCATTGCTGGGAGTTGAATTCAATCCAAAAAATAGAAGAAAAGCTACCAGTTTGATTCATGCCTGTATAAAGGAAAGGGCAGAGGGGAATTTCTCATCTCCCTAGATTTTTGGGCCCTCTCCTAGATTTTAGAATATGCCCTTTTCTGAGTGTTTTCATTGAAAAATATGTTTTCTTTTAGGGAAGGGGGACTAAAAAGTCACTTTTTTACATTATGCGGATTCAGTAAATTTCTCCCCCCCCCCTCTTAGAATCTGACTGCGTCCATTGAAGATCTTTTTCAGTCGTTTCCCAACTTTTTTCCATGGAAACAATGAATCTAGGGTGGTTTAAGGTTATCGATTATTTATTTAAGGTCTGTTGTAATTTGTTTTTTGTAAAGGATTCTTTTTATTGAAATATTTATAGTTTTTTCTATTAAACATTCACTACAGAAGGGATTTTCCGACATGTCTTAGGGCTTTGCGCTTGCGTAACATTTCTAGGAATCCAAACTGTTAATTTACTTTGTGGCTGTTCAACATCGAGGAGCCGTCCCACTTTCCTCCACTTATGGTAAATCTCAGAGCACCACGTGTGTTGCGCACTTCCACCACGTTTGACACACTTCCGCCACACTTGGTACGTTCCTCCTGGTGTTCATGATTCCTGAATGTTGGTGTTCCCTCGATCAAAAGAAAAAAGTAGAATGCGTATGTTAGAGCTATAAATGCTATAATATATGTACACACCTTTTCTAAATTGACTAACAACGGATTTCCAAAACCACAAATGGGAAATCCGCGAACAACGAGGAATTTTTTCAAATGAATTGCCTAATTTTGTTCTTAGAATTAAACTATATTCTTAGCTTAAAATCGAATCATATGGCAATTGTTTGAACCATAAATACATACATGGCACTGGGGAGACCTCTCTACCACCACCACCGTGTTTTTCGGGGCTGAGGCCACCTTAGAATAAATCCTCCGATATCTCTCAGTTTTAATTGCATTGAACCGCGTGATCTCATAAAGTGGCAGTTTATTTTACCTGGTTTAGTCTAATACTGAACTCTCCAACTGCGAATCTTTAAATAATATTATATTATCTTATTCTACTTCAATTCTTTAGTCCTTGTTTATTGGCATTTCTTAATCAGAAGTTCCATATTATTAAAGTGTATACTAACTGAGTGAATATTTAAGAGATATGTATTGCCGTGTAATAAACTCTATGGAACGCTGGGCAACTTTAGTCCCCCGGGTAGAGCCATGAAATTTGATCTCCTTCCACCCCTTCCCCTTAAATTCGGAATTTGAATAAAATCAAAACTATTTTAATGTAAAACCTAGAAAAAGGACCTTGCTAGGAAATGTGCGAAAATGTTAGTTGGAATTAGTTTTTTTTTTGGGGGGGGGGCATTTGCTCACCGAATCGGATGAGTAAAGCCCAAATATATTGATTTCCTGCAATTAAAAAGTTAAAAAAAATTATCTTCCAAATTTTTACTAAAAGAAATGGTTATTGTATATGTTTTGTATGTTTATTGCCGATGTACTAAAAAAAAGAAATAATTTGAAATGTTGTATATCCAAAATATAAATAAGACGAAAATTTTTATATGTACACCTGGGTTTGGGCGAACAAAAGCTGATCTGGCAATATCGGGTGCGTTAAATGTTCGTTTTTGGAAGTTAGCGAACATGCAATTATTTGCACGCCATAACGTAATATAAAAGTAGATAGTAAAACTTGTCAGCAATAACACGCAAAACTAAGCAGCTATCATGTTAATATATTTCTGGAAAATGTTAGATTATGTATCGTCGAATATACCGTCATGAAAGTGAATTATTCATGCAAGTGGGATATTAATTTTTTAGACGATAATCGGCCGACACATATGTTGAAATAAGTTATGTTTTTTTTTTTTACTTGCAATGTTGTTTTTGTTGTTATTTGTTAATAAGTTATGCTGTTTTTTATTTTATTATATATGAGCAGGACCCTAAACTTGTTTACATTCGGAGGGGAAGGGATAGTTGTGAAAAAGGTAAATATAGTTTTTTTTGCCGTTATATAACTGAAACGAGGGTCATCAATCAATCAATCATTTTATTTATAACCCATCACAAAAATCTGGGCAGAGCCTAGAAAAAGACAGAGTAAAAATCAAGGAAAACAAAAATAGAAACAACAGAAATAAAAACACACAACTACAAACAAGGGATAAACAGAAATGACCAAAGATGTGAAGACTTCTGGCATTCAGTAGAGAAGTTGCAAATACGCTTCTCAATAACCCCAGCTGGGTTTACCAATTGATACTTTCTTTGCAGAAAAGAGTTACTTGTCCAAGTTGGAAGTTCCATTAAATACTTTGCAGATTTAAAATAAAGGCGATGAACTTGCTTTCTCTTACCACAATTAAAAAAAGACCAAACAGGAGCAAGGGCAAGTAAGTGAGGAACTATTAGGGTATTATATAACTGAGAACGGTGAGCTCTACTCATATACGACACGTTTGAAGTCAGAGAGGCATACGCAGCCCGGATCTTACTAGCACAGTTTTTCATTGCCAGGTTTACAGTTTCTTTCAGGTTTGCTCCAATAGGCATGCCCAGGTAAGTAAGGCTCCTAGCTAAAGGAACCTCAGAGCCGGATAGACTTAATGAATTTCTATTCCCTTTATAGTTCAATGGTAGAACAACTGTCTGGCGTATTTTAGGTTTTATACGCTGTATGGCGTATTTAATTTTCCGTGTTTACGGGTTAAGAGCGGATTCGAGAATCCAACTACATGCGGCACTGGCCTGTATCTTGGTCATGATTTCCACCTTGAAACTGGGACGTCATTTCCAAAACTTTGGGAGGGCAAGACGCATGATAATGAACTCAATTTTTAACACTGTTGGTAAAATATGCATTTCTATGGACTTCCTGCCATTTCTCAAGACCCTTCTCAAGGTCTACTCTTATTGCATATATGGGGATTGCCTATATAGAAGATCATCTTTCCACCGAGGATCAGTGTTTATTGGGATAAGTTATCTTGTGAATTTAGATACTACGTTTATCACCGGTCATTGAAAAACTTAATTGAAAAAAGAAGAATAAATTGATGTCTGAAATTAAGTAAACTTAAAATCAATCGCACATACGGCATACCTTTGTGGGCATCAGCCCCTTCCCCACACGCCAAAAAATTACCCCCCCCCCCCCTTTCACGCCTTTGTTAATGGCTATAGCCGAAGAACCAATCCGTGTCAGGTTAAGTAATAACTAATGAGGGTATGCTTATTTTTACCTTCCGCCCTTTTTTCCCCTGACTAAGGACCTGTGATCCTTCGTAATCCAACCCCAGAAATCCTTTCTTGCAACGCCTGAGTGTGTCTGCTGCCGTTTGGGAACCATTGATATAAAAACAACAGAAGACATTTGTCAGTTATTGGAAACACACTCAAAAAGTGAAGTCAGTTTAATCCAAATGAAAAATAACAACATGATGACAAAATAATATTTTAGAAACACATTTATGGAAAACTAACGTAACCTAACATAACCCCCACCCCTAATGTGCAAATATATTGCCCATATTATACAAGTCCAATGCATTATGTACAAGTCCAATGCATTGTATCATCCATCACTTGTTTTTGTAGCTATTAAACCGGTTTTCTGAGATGTAACCTAAGCATAATTCTTGAATGTGTTTCCAATAACCGACAAGTACCCAACAGAGTTATCTGTATTATTTGAAATTTTATTTTAACAAAATTAATAATTAAGTAATATTTTAATAAATATTATAAAGATATAATATTTTAATTAATATTATAAAACATATAATATTCTAATAAATAATTAATAAAAACATAATATTTTAATAAAACTTAATAAAATACTATTTTAATAACATTTTTCTTGTTCATTTGTCATATTGCAGTTTTTCGCAAGCTTAGCGTTTAGTAGATGGTACAATTCTTTTTTTGAAAAGAAATTTGTCGTTCCCTTAAGTGAAAGAACTAGACGGAAGGGTGGGAGCTTCATCTTTGCATAAAAGATTAAAGGAAGCTTTAGAAGTGCTTTTTGGGCGTATGCCTGTCATTACGGATATTATTTTGAGGCAACTTATTTTCTTAGCAGTCTACTTTTCCTTTGAAATAACTCCTCCTTTCCAATTGTTTGGCTTGCAACACTGCATTGATTGCCTAGTCTCCACATTGCCTAAATTGAAGCTCCACAACTAATTGATTATTAAAATATTGACATATTTTTTGTTATTAAATAGTATTTTTGCATTCTGCAAATTGTGCTTCAGATATGAGCCTTGTTTTCAGGGCACCCACATGCAACACGGAGTTCGACACAGGTTTTGCAGATTCTCGTTTTGAGTGCCCTGTTCAACACGGCGAGTGTCTTCTCCCTCAACCCATGTTCAACCATGCTATTCTAGCGCATTACAATTTTGAAGAACCCTTGTCGACCACGCTTGGAACCCGTAAGATGAAAACGCTTCTAAGTTTTGCTGGGTTCCACAAGGAGAACCTGAAAACATTTTTTGTCAACCCGCTCTATAGACGCTTCGAACCCGGTGCCTGAAAACACAACTATGGAAACTTCGAATGTTTTTAGTGTGTTCCGTTTGGATGAAAAAGAAATTATGACACATAAATTAACCAAAGGAGTGTGATTTAAATCAACTTATTGTTCATGAAAGAGCAGATTAGACCTGGATATTAGCAGGCATGTGTACATCATACTCACCTTTCTTCTAAAAATTTTGGCAGCGGGGGGAGTTGAAGGGGTCTTTGACCCACTATCATATATTGTCGCAATTCACTGTGTATGCTAAATTTTGGCTCAATCAGAAAACAGCAAATAGCTGAAATATTGATTACAATGTTTTAAATTTGACCTAATCTGACGAAGTTAAATAAAAGCTTTTAGAAACAGTCCAATAACATTCGAGTAATTTTTGGGAAAACGACCAAAGTTGGAACTTCAAATTTGTTTGGATAAAAACGTAGCTAATGCCGGTGTACTATCCTCTGTGGCTTAATGCTACGACGAGTTTTTAGCTCCAATAGTAACTGTTAGAAAATAAGAATGTACATTGGGGCCCTGCTACCTAACCGTAACTACGGAAGTAGGGTGAAACCTCTACCTCTTGATTGAAAGAAAATCCTTTTTGAACGTTCTTACGCCATTTTGAAGAATTGTGGAGTAACCAGATTCCTCAGTCCCACTTGCTCCCACCGGTGTCTCTGGATCCATAGCATTTTGAAATCAGTCCTGTATCCATAAACCTCCCATAGGTAATGTTATTAAACAGCTGTTTTTTTTGTTGGTCTTGTGAACATTATTTTTAGTTCCAATTATGCTCTGCTAAAAATTATGGAAATTCAAACAAAACAATTTTAGGACCTGTCACAGTGTGTAAGTCGCCATTTTGTTTATGTCTTCTTTAATATTTACTTTTTTTTAGAGATCAATAAAGTACGAGGAAGCCTGTTCCAGATAAGTGGTGCTAAAAAGGAGCCACTCGTATTGCCAGATCCAATTGGAGCCGTGATGGCATACACCGAAAAAGTTTATGTACCTGTTAAAGAACATCCGGATGTAAGTACCCTGAGTATTAAGTTGTCCTTTGAACGGGCTATGGGCGCAGACTCGGATTTACTTTGAAACTCCCTCAGTGGTTTTTGAATTCTGTTCTATAAAACGTAGTTCAGCTCAGCATTGTTGGACTTCCAGCTAATCACAAGACTTTCGGTAAATATTGACTCAAATCCAAGACAGAGTACAGCGTCTGAACACCACTGATAGCCGTGCATACCCTTCTGTTCAATGACTGTAATTGTGTTCAAATGTGCTTATGTACCACCTGTGGCAGCTTCATTTTTTAAGGGGGCAGTTTGGCAATGGTTTTAGACTTATATGACATTTTAAACTTCCTTTTCCCGCATAAATTTGAGTTCATTTTATTGAGCCGCTATATACTGTACTAAGATTTTAGAACGCAAGGCTTACAAAGATTAGATATACTGGGCGTCACCGAAGAGGGACTTCAAAGACACGAAGCGACATATTTTTTGAAGTAACTGTGCGTATATGATAAATTTATGTCGATCCGTGCAAAATGTACTGAGCTGGTTACCAAAACAGAAAAAAGCTCTTATCCCTATTGGAGGAAATACGTGCGTATGGGGGGACTCCAGACTTCCCCTCCCCTCCCTTGAAAATATGATTGTTTCCTCCTTAATATACTAATTTTTTTTGCGTAATCACATGTTCCTGTTCTTTGGATTCAGACCCTCCTCAATCTTCTTTAAGTATATTAATATGAACATGCCTAACTTGGAGATTTTTAACATCGTATTTTGATAGGATGTTCTCAATGTTATCCTTTGGGTAAATGGTATGACTTACAGCATTCTGCAGGGAATAAATCTTTTTTCCTTGTTAAGGATTTATGTTTCTTACAGCCTATATCATTTGCCTTAATTTTTATTTGATAACATCAGCAGCCGAATCCATGGGGTCTAAATCTAAATTTTGTCTAAAAAACTACGATAGATTAGACTTGAATAGGTATTCGAGGAAACTAGCATCTTTTCATCTGCCTATGAACTTGGGGTCACACGGTACATTCACACATCTAAAATCCTCTTGTCTTAGTGTGATTGATTTGATTTCAGTACGATTGGGTTGCCTATAGGCGATTTGAAATGTTTGCCTTAGTTAAAATTTTGAATTTTGTCTATTCTTGTGGTAAGAATACCATCAATTAACCACCCGTTGTGCGCGATAATTTTGTAAGGGCGGTTTTAATGAGCACCCTGTGACTTATGGACACATTTGATACAATCGGTTTAGCTCCAAAAAGAAAGAACAGCCTAATTGATTTTGACTTGTGTGGTGACCCTGAAACACAAAGGACTGCACAAGTAATTTCTGAAGATTTTAAGAAGCGCTAATTCATTGTCTTGTTCTTCTAAATAATCTGCCTGTTTTTTGCTATCCAGACGGTTAAGGTCTTACTTCTCTGATTTAAGGCGTTTTTTCTCTAATTTTCGTTGTTGTACACAGACATTAGTTGCCAGTTGTGAATGCCGAAAAAAACCGTCAAAGATCTTCTTAAGGGGATTCGATGCCTTAAAGAATCACTCTATCTCGTCCGTTATAAACTTTTTTTTAGTTTGTGTGGCCAAACGAATTGGAATTGGTTGGGTGGTCTTATTACTTGCAGAGCTTAGATAAAAGATCTGAGCAAACGACAGAGAAACAAAAACCGACGACTATTCTCTCAGAGATCTTAGAAAACCATTTACCTTCTTGTGCCGGAGATATAGAACATTGCGTTTTAATGAAATTTACATCATTAGAAAATGTGAATTTGGATTTTTCGATTAAACGGAGCAGAATTTTCTTTGTTAAAGTTCTGGAAAGGACAGTTTCTAAAATTGTCCTAGCATGCCTGTCAGGGAAACGCTTAAAATCAGCTTATAGGAAATATCACTTGAGTAATTTGACAGCTTTGAGGGTTCCTTGCGATGATACCCGCTTTAATTGGAAACCATACATACAGAGAGACGTAAATTTTCAATCTTTTATATCGAATATCATAGTAAAGCCGCAGATTCTTAATATAGTACTCTTTTAATGTATCGGAATCTTGTTAATGTAAACAACTTTTACGATCGCAAATACCAAGAACTTTCGTTCAGAAATCAGGCTATTCATTATTACGTCTACCAATAGATTTATCGTATTGGCATTCCTTCTGCCAAAATCTGTTTTCTTTTTGTTTTGTGTCATAGAAGATTTAGTTATTAGTTGGTATATATAATGCACCGTCAAATGGTGTGTCGGCTTCCATGCGACAGTAGATTCAAAAAGAGTAATCAGTTTTGAGTGCCTTTTTAAAGTTTTTAGGTTAATATGGCAGTTTTGATCATTATTTCTTGACCTCATGTTCCTCATAAAATCAAATTGGTTTGAATTTGAGCTTTGTATGCGTTATCAATTCTTCTAATAATAGTCATCCCAATCAGATTGTCATATATGTTTTTAATACTTAAATAATGCTACCCAATTTATATTTAACTAGTGATTTTTAGCTGAACAAAGGATTTAGTCTAATTTAGTCTTAAATTTGAAGGAGCTCTTCATTGCTATCATATTTTTCTGTGATGCCTTCAAAGTCCCAGACGAGTTTCTAAGTACTTTTCTCTCTTCTGAAGTAATTTACGCGAAGCAGTTGTCATTGATCGTTTCGTGGGAAAATAAATGGTTCTTAAACCAAGTGATATTATTTATGGTGATTTCTACTGCTTTAAATAAATTAGCAATTATAAAATACGGGGGCGGATTTAATTTGAACAGCTATTATACCTTTCCTTGTTGCATCATTGTCTTACGCTTTAAAACAATGTACTCATAGCTCAGCCCATTCCAAACCAAGCCTACGAAACTCAACGTGTAAAATTCAACCCGGGTGACACTCAACCCATGAACCTCCCCCGTAGCCCATTTCTGCTCAATTAAATTAGAGCCGCCAAGTTCCCTCTTAATTCACACATGTTCATACTTTGTCCCCCTGTCGTCATTTTTATCTTCCCCTCCCCCCACATACAAAAAATTTTTGCGTCCATACGTGGTTTAAACCTGAAATTATCTTAGCAAGCCTCAATAAACAAACAGTTTTTACCCAGGCAAAACTGAACCCCCAGTTGTTCTGTGGTTATTGTTTAGTTGACGTTTGAGCGAATCAGCCGTTCATATACATGCGATCCTCTATTAAATCTTGGGCTCTAGGCATAGCCACGTCACTTTGAATATCACACAGATACATATTTGGCAGTGGACACGTCAACACTGAAAAATATCATGGGGTTGTACACAGTGTTCTTGCTTAAATCACTGACATTATTCTGCATATCACGTCCTGCTATGGTCACTTAAAATGTCTAGAAATATATAAAATAAATTCCAAACAAAGCCTACGAAACTCAACGTGTAAATTTCAGTGTTGACGTGTCCACTGCCAAATATGTATCTG
>JAQQPU010000132.1:59604-71774 GCA_029168905.1 Artemia sp. Kazakhstan ARC1039 | reverse complement strand
TATAGACACAAAAATTATAGAACATTATGCAGATCACAGTTTTTTACATACTTAGTCAATAAGGATATAGCCTTTCTATGGGCCCACTTAGGGAACTTTGCATTACCTAGGGTTGCTCTCATTGTAAATGCACCAAAATACTTTAAAATAAAGCTTCTAAGCACATTTCTTTGTAGATCATATTTCAGTTGTTCTCTGCATCCATCCAGTAATTAAAACCGAAGTGTGATCTGTGATAGCCTGTCGCCTTCATTCGAATTGGTATTCCTTATAAATTAGAAGTAGATCGCGATTGGCGATGTGAGGGGCATGAATCGACCGGTCCCTGGAGCACACTATCGGCTCATGGCGGCCCTGGTCATGGGGACAATATGTCATGGGATCAATCACCATAAAGGATGCACACAGAAAGTGCCACGAAGAAAGGGGGTTCAGGGAGTTAAAGTCTTATTAAAACAATTTTGAGTGGCTTAAAATTGCGACAGCGGAGGTAATGGCTTGAAAGACGGCGGAGATTATAACTGTTGACTCCTACTGCAAAAACAATGACATTGACTATGTCGTCGATGGATGCGGTAATAATGTTCGAAACGACGACGGTGACTTGTGCTGTCAGTGATGGCGTGTACGGTCATGAAAATAATGATGAATGTAATGGTAATGACGATAAAATATACGGCTATTGGTCCTTAGGTATCTCTTCCCAGAAAAATAAAGCGATACACCCCCAAGGTTGACCTTGTACAATCTGGGAAAAACGTGCAACTTGGCAGTTGAACCTTAATAGTTTTATATTATACATGTGCACAGGAGATGGGGGAATTCCTCTCCAAAAAATCCTTCATGAAATTTGAAAAATTAGGGCCTAGTAATATACTCTTGTATTTTCAATTCGTAATTAAGCTTGTAGCCAATTTAAGCTTGTTGTTAAACTTGTACTGTTAGGTTGATTCCATAGTCCTTGGTGTTACTTCAGCAATTGGATCAAGATAGCAACAGTAGTATATTTTACAAAATCGGGACAAAATTGGGTCTTTTTAGTACAAGAAGGTCCATATCGATGACAGTCCAGATACACCGGGACAAATGGCAGCATTAATCAAACAGGAAAAACAACAAAAAGCGCATAATGTTTTGGTGCTAAAATGCATTGACTCACAGTTTTTCAGAAGCTTCTGAACTTCTATTCTAATTTATTCGAAAGTTTCCTTAGTTTGTCATTTGGCCAAGGAAATGTTGTTTGTGTGGGAGACACAGTGAAACAAGCCACCGGTTTGGAACCGGGGAAATTGAAAGTTGGCAACTGCTCTATATTTAGAAGGATATAAATATAGTCGTTGTTCTGGGGGGTGGAAATCCAACCGTGAAATTTTTGAACTCTACGCAGTGTGTCCCTAAATCTAGTGTGCAATAAACTATTACTTTGTTAAGTGCTGGACCTATGTAGCGGGAAAAGGGGGCGTAGGAGGCTAGCGTCATAACCTGATATTTACTAATTATAATAGTTTTTTTGCACAAAAGTTTTGCAAAATTGCAAATTGAACTCTAAATTATTGAACTGTAAAAAATTAGCTTACCCCTCCCCCTCATCTTCGCAACCTAGAATGGTTCTATAGGATTAAAAAAAATTCTGATGTAAGTTTAATGTGACAAATCGGTGCAATTGCGTTCAAAAGTAATGAAAGGTGCATTGGTAAATATTTAGTGGTTGATCAGTTCTGAAGGAAACATGCCAAAAAATTAAAGTAGTACCATTAAATTCATAAAGAGCTTAAAATAAGGAATCTAATGGTACTACTTTATTTTCTTTGCATGTTTTCTTCAGAAAAGTGGTCAACCACTAAATATTCCTTGAGGTACTTATTTGATTTAGTTTAAAAACACACATACGCACACACACTGACACACACAAATCCCGTATATGCGCATGCGTATTCATAGTTGCAACCGCACTGGTCCATAATAGCGGTACTGGGGGGTTAAGTTTTAAAACGACGTTGCTGCGTGTAGACCATTTTTACCACTTCGATGTTGTAAAATATCAGGTTTATTGAAAACCTTAATTGAAAGCAAAGAACGTTAAAATAGACATTTTTACTTCCCTCCCCTCAATATAAACATTAGGAGAAACTCGGCGATCCAGCATAACAGGACACAGCGTCAAAAACTATCCTAATGGATTTTCTTCGAATGATCAATGCTTATGAGGTCGGAATGCTGGTTATATGACTTGTATTTTTATTAGAAGGCTGAATTAATGCAGTATGAAAGACAAGTTATACGTACGACAATATACTCTTTACCTTGGATAACTTCTGTATTTTTACAGTTAGTTTGTTGCTCTTTGCTTCCTGGCAAGTACTTACTTTTTACATCTAATTTCAGCTCATATTTCCCACATTTCATTAAAACATTCGAGAACACCCGAATCGAAATATAGCTGTAATTTATAAGTGTCTGCAACTCTAAAAATAAAACTGTTAGGAAACTACTATATTGGAAACTCGTTTTTCTTTACATAAAAAATGCAACATAGGTGTAAATCAAATTAACAAGCCGGGCTAGCTTAAAAGATACAGCCTCTAACTTCGATTCTGGGGGTTGCAGATGCTAGGTCTTTGTTTGGCTTTATTTTTGAGGTGGTAAAAAGTGAACTATTGGGAATATGTTTTTTTTTATAGTCAAAGTTGTATTTGTGGATTAAAACATTGATACCAGACTATTTTACGCGTCCAGATGAATAGAAGTTTCGACTAAAGTTGTGGGGATCTTTTTACTACCTAAATGAGCATTTCCAAAGTTGTGATTTAGATAACATTTTACTGCTTGGTATCAAGGCTAGGGATACAGTTGAACATTTCTGGAACAGTTTTGTGAGGGGGAGGGAGAGTATTCGAGATGATAAATAAATACATGGTTTTCTTTTATATAGCATAATCAACATAATTTTTTTTTTCTCCCTGAATTGAGAGCCTCCTTTTTTCATTGCCAAAATGAGTGTAAACTGTAATGTATTAGCTTTTAATCTTGCTGCCACGTTAGCTTCCCAGAAAAGGGCCATTTTGTGATCCACGTAACGTTTTATCTACCTACATTTCAAGAAATTAATCATAATTACCAGAAAATAAGTTTACAATCCTCAACCTGTTATTGTAACATTTAAGACAGCAACGTATGCAGCTTGGTTTCGATGTGTGGATTTTGGGAAAGAATAAACGGTACTTGTGTGCATAATGGTACACACTCGAAGTGAAGTTACGCTAATCCTAATGAAGTATACCAAAATATGATGAAAATATAGTACTTTAGAAACAAATTTGGGTTTTGTATTTGCAAATTAGGGGAGGGGGAGGGGGTAAAGTATAGCGGGTCTGCATGCAAAATGTGTTAGCTACAATTATTCTGCATATTATGAAGTAAGGATTGTTTCCTAAATTCACGCTGTCCAAATACTTTACCCCCCCCCTAACGTGCAAATATATAGCCTAAATTATGTAATTCCAATGTGTTCTGTCATCAGGCACTTGTTTTCCACTGAGCGTAAGCTAATTGTCTCTTAATACAGACATATAAAACCGGTTTGTTCTCCAGTGTGTGCCATTATGTACACAAGTACCGAAAAAACTTATAAACATGCCAAAAATGCGAGAATTCTATGGAAGAGATTAGGAATCTTTGGGAAGAGTCGGTACATTTAAGATTCTGGGAATAGCAGGGGGTAGCGGGTCCGAAGCTCCCCCTCCTACATGTTTGATTCATCACGTTCTATATTTTACGTAGATATGATGTTCTATACGATACAGGCTTATGTGCGGAGGGTGAAGGGCCTCGGGTATGTACCCTTCTTGAAATCTTGTCACCAGGAATAGCTATTTTTTTCCGTATTTGTATGCTTCTTTTTTTTTCTCGAATTTCTCTTCCTCCTTATAAACTCAAGCGTTTTGCTTAATATCATATTTATGGTGTACCAACGAACTCAGTCGTTTAACCTTCTTTTTTCTTATATAAAATTGCAAGTCTTTCAAAGAATGTCATATTTGACGTGATAATTTTGACGAGATAAATATGTGTTTATTTTTGGATTCAGCAGATTTATGCAAAGGTTTGTCTGGAGCTGGAACTTGATAGAATGCCAACAAGAGGAACAAAATTAAATTGGGAAGTTATCCTTCAGATGAGGCATGTGCTCAAGAATCGATTTGGGGGAGGGGACCAATTTTTTAGAAGTCAAAACAAATTCAAGATTGTATAAAGACTTTGCCCCGAGTGCCCACCCATTGTGTACAGGGACGGATCCAGGAGGGGGGGGTTGGAGCATATTTTGTCCCAGAAGGTCGCAAGTTGCACTAATCAGAGGGGTTGAGGGGCAAAAGGTACCAATGGGGAAACTCAAGTTCCGTTAATGCTCCGAAACATTAATTCTGTATCTACTCCTGCCTGTGTAAGTGCCTGCATAAGATTATTGACAGTACTAAACAGTTAATAATAATAATTAACTAACATAAATGATTTATTTACTTTTTTATTATTTTAGTTTAATTTCGTTGGACGAATCTTAGGACCACGAGGAATGACAGCGAAACAGTTGGAACAGGAAACAGGCTGTAAGATCATGGTCCGAGGAAAGGGATCAATGAGGGACAAGAAAAAGGTTTGTTTTTTCTCTATTTTCCTTCTAACTTTCCTCTCGTCCGTTTTCTTCTTCCACAAACTCAGCACAATTGTCTTTATTGATTTTAGTTCTCTTTGTGTACATGCCCCTTTTCCTATTTTGCTCAAAAATCAAAAATGAAGAAAATATAGAATTATTTTCTGACATTGGACATGTTCTAGCTTTGAAAATACTAGCATTGATGTACTTATTTTGGAGGGAGAAGGGAGAGAAAAAAGCAATACATAAAAAATATTATGGGAAAATGGGCCCATTGTAAAAAAAGGTGGGGCAAATATAGTGTTTGGTGTAGACAAGGCCGTACCCAGGATTTTTTTTGGAGGGGGTTTTATAAAAAAAAATTGGGGGGAGGGGGGTACACAAAAAAAACTAAAAAAAACGTATACAAAATTTGTTCATATCCATTTTTGTTACGTTTTTACGAGTTAGACAAAAATTTCGGGGAGGGTCCAAACCCCCCTCTGGGTACGGCCTATGGCATGTAACATGTAAGAGCGTAGCAGAAATTTAATTTTTGGTGTATCTATCAAAGAAAAAGTCCTTCTTTGAATATTCAACACAGTAAAATGTATATTATAAATTTTATGCTATAGAAATAAGAATAAAATAAAAGGGTAAAGGCCATGTAAGAGCGTAGCAAAGAATTACAATTTATATTTCGGGGCAGGGATGTCAAGAATTCCCTCGGCTACATCGGTGGAGACCGATAAAAAAGGGAAAAGAAAGGTGACCCCTAGCGACTATAATTTTATTTATATTCAAGTATGTGTTTTACTTAACAATTCACGGAACTTAAAAATCATTCATGCATGTGAATATCTTGGGCAAGTTCAATTTCTAGGATGTCGAAATGAAAGTCAAGCATTCCCTCTCAGTCAAATTAATTTGCAAAAGTCTTGTTGCTTTGTTTTTACTACTGAATTCTATTTTTGAAAGCAGTTTTTGGCAAGGAATCTGGTCCCAGTTGGAAATCGAAGCTTCTATGTCCACTTTTCGACACGAGACTGTGATTTCATGGCTGGCAAAGATTGTCACCACTCATTAGCCTCCCTAATTCAACATATTTGTCACTAAAATAACATTAAAACATAGAAAAATAAATGGATTCAAGCTGTTTCTATAGATGCAAAGTGACTAGTATCCAAGTAAAACCTTTCCAGCGAGGCGATGTAAATGAAGTTACAACCGATTTAAAAAAAAAGGCTCTACAAACACAAGAAACTACTCAAGAATATTTCATATGTTGGGAAAATTTGCGGAGAATCTATAACTTAAAGGCTTTGTTGTAATAAACAAATACAAATGATAATTTTAGAATTAAGAAAAAAAAATATCACCAATACTTTCTAAGACCACACTGGCTATACATGACGTATGAAGCTAAGAGAGGAAAGGAAATGATAAATAAAACCAAAGGGTTTTCTCACCCTTTTTTGGTTTTATTTATCATTTATTATTTCCTTTCCTCTCTTAGCTTCATACGTAAAAATATCATCCAAATGAGGGTGGTATTCAGCCAGTGAATAAAGTAAGATTTTGCTTCAAAATTCAAAATAACAAATTCGAAAATATCTTGAAAAAGTTTATTTAATGGCTGAAAATCACCCTCGTTTCGTTTTGTTTTTTTATTAGTGTCTTTTCGTTCTTCGATTTTCTATTGCACATCATGTAAATCGAGTGAGATGTCAGCACGTATAAGTATGGAACCTTTTTTTATTTTTATTTCATACATAGAAACTGATTTTAAGTTCACCCCAATGGAAATTGCTAGCATGAACTAAAAGAAAGGCAGCCTGGGTGTAAATTTTCAATCTCGTTTTAATATGTGAAATTTTATTACAGTTAAACGTAATGTGTTTAATCTTAAAAACATGCCAGTTATTAGTACTAGACAGTCTTTTTTATAGATAACATATTTTAATGTTCTGTCTTTTAGACATCATGTCATTGTCCTTCTCAGTTTTCCGCTTGTTTAGTCTAAATGTGACAATGTTTTAAATGTGACAACGTTTGGTTTGTGTCGTTTTCTATATAATTTACATCGGTTTTTAATGTTGAGTTTTAATCTTATTCTTTTATTGCAAGCATTCGGAAAGAAAATTGTGAGTATCTTATTTGACTGTTTTTTGTCCGATCGTGCTTCTACTTTCTAGTCAAATGCCTAATTATTTTGTAATAGGCTCTTTTTATTTTTTTTTTCAATTCGGCTACTAGGCTTTTGTTTTAATATTTCTCAAAAAAAATTGTCATTAGTGTATCTTTGTATTTTCAATGAGAAAAAAGAATTGTACACCCCTCTAGATTCTGGAAAATTCATTTTGCTATGCTTACTTAAAAAAATGAACAAAATCCTTGTCCCTAACCCTGAATTTTCGAAAAACGGCACCACTGTTGAAAGTACCTTAGCACAAATGTAAATGTCAGCTACAAAAATTGCAAACTTATGAAACAAAATATTCATAACGTTTCTGGCTAAAACAGGTTGATCAATTAAGGCTTTTTTTCTTTTCTTTTTTTTGTACTGTTCAAGGTTATTTTTACCTGTCATGGCTTACTTTTAACCTAGGGATGTACCAAACCATTCCTTTTTGTTGTGGTATTGGAACGATCTTGTTTTAGCTGGCTTGGTTTTTTGGTTGCAAGTGATCTTACATGAAAATGATAGCTTGATCCTTTTTATTGTGTCAATAAAACCTTTTACCTTAGTAAGGGACGGACATGGGAGGGGTACTTGGGGCCCAGGAAGCCCAAAAGTCCAAAGTTTTTACGAATTTCCAGGCATTTCTTATTCGAATTGTTTTTTATACCCCCCCCCACTCTTAAAAAACTGCCTTTGTGTTTTGCCTCGGTGCCCAATGAAGACCTCTAGTCCCTCCTCTTAGATGACTTTTCTTTCCAACAGAGGAGGAGTAAGAGGTCTTGTGCGCTGGAATTTGCAATAATTATGAGTCGGTATGGTGATTGCCAGATAGAAACCCTAAGCTTTTTTCTCCCAGTAAATATTGTCTTAAAAAAGAGATGTAAAATGCTTAGTACCCTTTATGGTTTAGTTGTCTAAACACAAGGACAAAAAAGAAAAAAAAGGGTTGAATGGTAGTTTGTTCGTGTAAAAAAAAAAGAAAAAGAAAAGATGTTCTAATATGCCGTGAATTAGACCTCAGTAAACTATGGCGTTTAATTTTCTTATTAGCATACCTTTATCTTTTAAGTACGCTAAGGTTCTACCTTGGAGGAGTTTTGATCGTAACATTATTAAAAGTGTAGCTTAGATGCCTGGAAAAGTGCGCTTTCTGATATATTATTTGAAATTGTCTTGGGGGACTAATCTGTTGGGGAATATTCAGGAGGATACCTCCTATCCTTTTTGTGTGTAGGTTTGCCTGTATTTTTTCTAAACATTATATATTCTTTCAACAATGTATTTGGCTTAGGCTAGTTTGTCTGAGGAAGTTCCATAGCAACCAGTCTATCGGGATTCTTGCGGAAAAAAGTATCCGGCTGATTTGAATTCTTCGGAAAAGCATTGAGAAATACATTTTTTTTCTCGAGAACTTTACGATGTCTTGAATGTCTTTCAGCATAGTTCTAGAGAATTAATTAATTGTTGATACATAGACTATTTCATTTTGGGCCTTATGACGACGAAGAAAATGGCTTACGTTTCTGAGCATTGTGGATGCCTGCGGCATGTAGTTTCGTTGAAAAACATTTTTTTTAATTCTTGGCACTATTTTACATTGGTTGAATTAATCAAGCTGTGTCTTTATGATGACTCTTTCTTTCACTGTCCAGATGGACTCTTTTGTTATTTAAAGAATTGCTTATTGAATTTTTTAGTTAAAAATCTAGGAAAGCCGATCTTGAAGTAAATTCAAAAGAACTCATTTTAATTTTTAATTCAGAATTTTTCGAAAAGTCAGTTTGACTTCTTTGATAAAATTAAATAAAAAAACTTTTCTCGACTGACAATACGCAGCAACATTAAAACTCAAAATGAACAGTAAATCCTCGTTCGTTGCGCTTAAAGTTTAAAGTGCCTTAAAAAAATCTTCTCATTCCATTTCAACGGCTCTAGAGTTTCAGCAGTCGTTCTTAAAGGATTTGGGGGGGGGGGGGCGTACATTAGTGGAAAGGGCGAGTGATTGAGGAGGGGGCGCAGAATATTTTCGGTTCGTTTTAAGTTTTAGTGTTACTCCTTAATTTTTTTGTTTAATTTCCGATCGTTTTCCAAATCATGCCCAGGCCTAAATAAAATATGTTATGGGTTACCGGCTCCATAAACTCCCGATTTCCTGGTGTTAAATTGTACATATTATTAATTGCAACATTAATGGTAGCAACCCGCTTTTTCTGTTTTTCTCCTTAAGAATTCAAATTTTGGATTGTAAATAAAATTTTGAACAAAATTGGAATATTTAACCAAAATTTTCGATGAACAGTAGTTTCGTTTAGTCCTTATGAATATTTAAGGATAAGTCCTTAAGAATATTTTTACCATAGAATTTTGGGTGGTCGTAAAGAGGTATTATTGCTCATATGGATAGAAATGCTGCATAATTTTGCATAACGATTTTCTAGGTGGTTGAAGCCATTGCGACCTCTATAATAGGGTGCTCAGATGCTTAAATTCATTGTATACCTTTGTCTAAATACATTAGAACCAGTGTATTAGTAGGAACAGAGAAATATAACCATTTAAAAATCTCTGAAAACAAAGCTCCAGGTAGTACTTGCACCCCCTCCCCACCCCAAAGAATTTCCTGGCGAGACTCATGATGCCCCGCTTCTTTTTTCGCCTCTGTTGCTAGGCATGTGAATGAAATATTTTATGCTACATATATCGTCCAATGACACTATTACCCCCCCCCCCTTCTTGGACGAAACTGCACCAAAAATAATAGCGTAGACCAAATTTTTTCGGGAACCAAGAGGAATTAGATATCAATGCTCCGCCCCTTTCTCCAAAATTCGTTCTACATTTATTGGAAGGCACAATGAGACCTGGGATATTTGGGCATTAAATTGTACTTTTTGGTGTGTTCCCCGCCCACAAAATGACCCGCGTGCATAATTTTATGAAATATGAAGCAAATCAGAGTAGTCAAATAAAGCTTTGAAATAAATGTCGGAAACATTTCTCTGCAACAAGAAGGAAGGTATCGCCTCGCAGCACCCTTATCCAGGCTTATTCTGAATGAAGTGAGAGGAAAGATTAATTCCTAACCCCTCCCCCATACCACTTAATATTTATCTGAAGCAGGGTTGCCACCACCCCAGTTTCTAAAGTGGTACAATTGCCCAAATCTGCGTGCTACACAGCGGTTCTCGGCGCTACAGTCAAAACATTTTTGCGTCGCGCCGCGATAAGCGCGTGGTCCGTTTAAGTGTGCTTAGATTGGTTTTTAGGTCAATTTTTAATCTTTTTTAATGTAGAGGAACAAAACAGTATCTATAAAAAATATAGCTGATCAGAGCGCTGAATGGGAAAATGTACGCGAACACACAGGTACACACATGTAGGCGAACACACATGTACGCGAAATCCCATATTTAAATGTATTTAGAATATTGTAATGCACAAAAAATGTTCTGACATATATTTTGATGTGAAACACATCATGTAATTGCATTTTATATGTCTATATTTTTAATTTGTTCATATAAGAGAAAAAGTGTTATATTCAATATAACACGTGCTACATTGCTAGAAATGGTGAAATAGTACTAAAATAGCACTTACGTGCTACTGGTGCTAACCATGATCTAAAGGCTTGTGGAGAGTTTGGGAATTTTGACATTGAAATGCACTCTTTTAGGCGTCTGACTATGGTCGTAGGGAGGAAGTTTGGGGGGGAGGGTTGCATCGGCCCCCCCCCCCCAATAACTTCAAATTTACACTAGATAAGGCTGAAAAGCAGATGGTTGAAAAAGCAGTTGAAAAAAAAAATCTAGTTTGCTAAAAAAACAGTTCATAAAAGGTAGATGGTTGAAAAAGCTGGAATGACAAAATAAAAATCAAACAAGAAGCAAATATCCATAATGTCTTGGAAAGATTTAGCTCTAGTCCAAGAAGATTAATGTTAAAGATTGTTGATAATTTATTATTTTAGGTGATTACTTATTAATAAAGATTTCATAGGTACGACAAAACTTGCTGGCAATGTAAGGTTTTGTGACCTGCCAATATTACCTCAGCTCCCCCCCACCCGGCAGCACAGTGGGGGGGGGCCCCCCCCCCCCCCTAGACAAGAAGCTACGTACGCCCATGCGTCTGACCCTCTCCCACCCCAGCCTACGTATTGAGTCACCCTCTCTCCTTCATAATAGCTATTGCGAAGCTATACATCATGAAAAATTAACTGCATAAACTTAGTTAAGTTAAGGATTAAGATTAATGTCTATACTAACCATCTATATTTTATGTATTTTGTCACTTCTCACGAAGGAATGCACTACCGTGCGACATTACTCCTTCTGCAACTGTGAAGCTGAATATACAGTTCTTCTCTAAATGTTAAACATTCATTATTACACATTCAGCGAAGTGTTATTCTTATTTTTGTTCAGGAAGTTCTATGTCAAACAGTCTATCGGGAGCCTTGGACAAAAATCCCCACTTCGAATTCTTAGGGAACGCATTGAATGGTACATTTTTTCTTGAAAGCTTTACGATCTTTTTAAATATCTTTCGGTGTAGCTCTAGAGAACTAATTAATTTTCGATGGACTATTTCAATTCGGGGTTTATAAAAAAGAAGAATATGGCTTACGTGCTTCAGCATCATGGATGGCTGTGGTATTTTCGTTAAACAAAATTTTTATTTAGATGTTCTTAGCACTATTTTTTTAATTAGTCAAACTGTGTCTTCATGATGACTTTCTCTTAATGTCTAGCTAGATTTTGGGGGGATTTGAAGCATTGTTGATTAAAATTTTTAAGTTCAAAATCTGAGAAAGCTGATTTTGAATTAAGTCCTAGGACTAATTATTACTTTTCATTAAGGATTTTTCTGAAAGTTGTAACCAGTTTGACTCATTTGTTGGAAAAAGCTGAACGGAAACATGAATGTAGAGCAAGAGTTTAGTTAGTTAGTCTTCTGGTGTAGTTGAACATGTAACCGAAAAAAAATGCTCAACGATTAAATATGTATCTCTGTTTCAGTAAGCCTTGACGTTTCCATATTGGGTTGAATTCCCCTCAACTGGGCTAGCATAACTGCAGGAGATGTAAAAAATAATGTTTTCCATGGATGTTTAATAAGTAGATAAACTGGGTAAAGAATGATTGGTATTTACCGAATTCAAAATCTTAAAAAACATTTTTGCTCTGAGTTGTGCGTAGTATGGTTTATCATGGGCACTGCGAATTTTGCATCCGAAATGCGGAATTCGGTGCAAACCAGGATCACATGATGGCGGGTTGTCCAAATTCCAATTTCATTAATTCTAATTTCGTAAATACACACACACACACACACACACACACACACACACACACA
>JAQQPU010000132.1:37265-54604 GCA_029168905.1 Artemia sp. Kazakhstan ARC1039 | reverse complement strand
GATGGCTAGTCCACGTCCTTTAAAGTCGTCTGGCTAGTTGGGGCTATAATGAAAGGTTTGCTGCGATGGCTAGTCCACGTCCTTAAAAGTCGTCTGGCTAGTTGGGGCTATAATGAAAGGTTTGCTGCGATGGCTAGTCCACGTCCTTTAAAGTTGTCTAGCTAGTTGGGGCTATAATGAAAGGTTTGCTGCGATGGCTAGTCCACGTCCTTTAAAGTCCTCTGGCTAGTTGGGGCTATAATGAAAGGTTTGCTGCGATGGGTAGTCCACGTTCTAGGGGTGAAGGATGATTGGGTTTTCAAAGATTTTGCTTTTTGGTCATCCATAAGGGGTAAAAAAAAGCAGGTCATTCCCGAATGTTTGCTAAGAGGTAATTTCAAACGATTTGAAGGAGATTTGAACTGCACGATTGGGGATACAAAGTAAAGCTTTGAACAGCTTAGGGTGGAGGTTGTTGCTGTGGTTGTTTCTATTATTAGTAGTTCTATTACCTTTATGGTCTGCTTAAAAGTTGATGGTTTTAACCACCCTTTTTAAATTTACTACCTCACAATCAACTTTTTAGCTAAATCTAGACTGAAAAAAAGGCAAATAAATTGAAAGCTAAAAATTCATTAATAGTAATTTATTTACAATCTGGAACACAGTAACAATGAGAGTAGTTGATAGTTGGCTCTTATTCCTGCTTTGACATTTTGTAGCAGTTGAAGATCACATTCCCGTCTTTAGTTTTTCTTTAGCTTCTACGGGAAAACTGTTTGTTTCTCATGGTTAGACCTTGCATTTTAAATATTCATATTTTAAATTTCAGAATGTTTCTGTATTTATCTCTGAATTCATATGTCTTAGAAACCTTCAAATACGATGTTTTGACAGCCAGCCGTTTTCTCCTAAGATTTCACCATGCTCTTCGGCCATCTACTTTATTATTTCGAAAAACTCAACCTCACAAGAAGATATGTAGGAAAACAGTAAATAAAAGTTTCACATTCGAAATGGAGAAGTCGTAAATGCCTTCTTTCCGTTTGTCTAAAATACGTTTAAATAAAATATCTAATGGAAAACATCACGGTAAAACGCTGTTTAACGCATAACTTAACATGAAAAGCTGATTTTTTGGATTTTGTTTTGGGTGGGTTTAAGCTGAAATATATTTTTGAATAAAAAAAAGGTGATTCTTCTGAAAAGAAATACATCCTTATTTGTTTCTGGACGTTTTGGATTTTTGTAGATTTCATTGATCAAATGTGACAATCTTATTAGGGAAATATCTCCTTTTGTTGGACATGTTTCCGCTTATAAATGTTGCCATTTCTTTAGCTATCTATCAAAACCACCTCAACTGTCTAGACTAGTTGGGATTACCTATGTTATCTTGTGGCAGTGCTTTTGCTCCCCGGAGTTCAATAGAATGTGAAAATTTTTGCAGAACACTGCTGGAATCATGGACAATGTTGTAGGCTATAGAAAGCTCCCTAAAAAAATACACACTGCAGTTTGTTTGGATTATTAATTAGCCAAAAAATTCAGATAAAGCTGACAAAATAAAATTTGAAAGCAAATAAATTTCATAAAATTCAGATAATTTGAGATAAAAAAAAAATTCAGATCAGCATTTGGGATAAAGCTAAATCTAACGAATTAACTGTCTTTTTTCATGTGGTTTATTTTTGATTTTGCGTTTTTTGTTTTGTTTAGTGTAACCTCAGTTATACAAGAAAATAATTTACAATTTAATGGTCTAGAAACCAATATTATGATTAATATAGGATTTTAAGGAATTAGTTGCATTTTTAGGAAGAACAGAATCGAGGAAAACCTAATTGGGAACATTTGAATGATGAACTTCACGTACTGATCACCGTCGAGGATACTGAAATTCGTTCTAAAATGAAGTTGGAAAGGGCCGTCGAAGAAATTAGAAAGTTACTAGTCCCAGCGGTAAGTACCTTGTAATAATGGAAATACATTAGTTCAGACTAAAAGTTATATTTAACTAACTTATATTGGCAACAGCTTGTAAATATCTTCCTCGTGATCCGTTCTGGTTGGTCGGTTCTTTGTCAAAACCCAAAAATTATTGGGAATATTGCAAGATGTCCTGCAGAAATGTGTTTTTGTTCTGTCTTTGAAGTTTAAAATGCAAATTACGCTTTTTGCAAATATGTTGACAGGATAAGCCACTTTGCATAACGACAGTTTGTTCTCAAAGTGCGTGGAGTAAGTGGATAGCTGATCTTTAGGATAGACGTAAATATTATGTTGGAGTTCAACTAGCCTGTTCAATATGGTTCAGAGCATGGCACGACAAGCGAAATTGACATTCGCAAATTATTTGCTTTCCAAATCATTTTTTTTGTGACTAAGGTATAAAGGAGTGCTGTTATTGATATTAAAAGTAAAGATCACAATGGAATAGTTTATAAACTTGATTCAAAGCGGGAATTTAGGAAGGATAACTACTATACCGGTAGTTTGGTGGGCTTCAGGATGAGAATTTGAGAAGAATGTTCCAAGAACGACTGAATTTAAATTTGAAGAGTAAGGTAGTGGTAATCTATGCAGTAATGTAATTTGGGAAACTTATAGAAATATGTAGAAATAGATAGTAATGTGGAAAACGGAGAGAAAGATGTAGAAACAGATAGAGTATTTCACAATAAGGAATTAAGGGGAATCTATCTGCCTGTATTAGATGTTGTTTAAGATAGGAATGCAGCCTGAATTATTCATAAAGAGAGTGCTTTGAATAGGTTGCCTGGACAATTTGAAGGAGTGTGAAATATTAATAAATGTCTGGGAAATGGGACGAAAAGTTAGAGAAGGTATTGTCAAATAAAATAGCCACATGTACTCATGGTATGGTAGATGCGTTTTTGAAATGCGATGGATACAAATGGATAGAGATAAGATATTGAGAATTGTGAATGAGATTTTGAGCAAAGGAAAGAGGCATTATCTTGATTCCGATACCTTTTGATGCATTAGACTAATGCCAGTGCCACATCATAGTCACATCTATCGATAAGGAAAGCAAAATTTCATGAATAAGGCAATTTTCTTGATTTTAGCGTCACACTTGTATTTAAAAAGCAAAAAATTGAAATTGCCAGAAATTAGTTTAATGAGTTTGCACCAACAGTAATTTGTGTCCAACTGTTCTTTACCAATACTAAATCTTCTTAACTTTTCTCAGATTCCTCTCCAAGATAGAAAAAAAACGCTGTTCAAAGTTTCCACTTTTTCTAGTTTTGTATGCCTTAAACCTTAACTCTGATTGGTCAGTCAAGAAATCTATGTTCGAAAGTTGAACAATGTTCAACTCGAGAAATTACGAACGGCGAACGTAATTGGCGCGCGTAATTTTGATTTTATCGACAAGTATGAGTATAATGTGGCACGGACATAAGGCAAATGATACTGGAGAAGATGGTATAAATAGTAAGATGAAGTCGCAAAATTCTAGTGCTTTAGGTAGAAGTATTAGCGAACGAAATACGTTTTTTTGTGGTTTTAGAGTTCAGGATCTGGGAGTACGTTCGGAAATTGATATTCAGAATACGAAGCAGCTTTAGTTAGTAAAAAAAAATTCAGTTGTAAGAAATTTCACTGAGTAGATAGCTTCATTTATCTAGACTGCATTATTAGTAAGGAAAGTGGTTGTTGTGAAGATGCAAATGTAGAATGGAATGGGCACAGTTGAGTTTTTGTCGCAGTTGAAAAGGTTTGGAAGAATAGCAAGATAGGTCTTAAAGACAAGATGAGGATAGTTAAAGCCGTGGTAATGACTGATGTCAAGAATGGTTCTGAAAAGTTATTACCTCAAAAAGTTTTATAAGATATAGTGGCACTTGTGTCGTAGCCAGTACACACTCGAGGATTTGGATCTGCAGATCAGACAGTAATCGGCTTAGATCTGTCAGTAGTATCAAAAGAAATTTAGCTTATATCTACGTTCTGGGTGTATTTTTATTAAATATTTAATATGGGGAGATGGTATTTTGGTTGGGTTAGATATTTAATATAATGCGCCCTGTGTAGCTCCCTTACCATAATTCCTTGTTGTAGTTTCCATAATTTTGTTACTAAAGTATTGTATTTTCATCATATTTTAGTATATTTCATTATGATTAACCTAACTTCACTTCTCGATTGTGTACTGGCTAAGAGACAAATACCGATATACTTTATAATATCCAGATAATATTAGGTACTCGTTTAGTGACTGTATTTCAATACTAAGCTGTATGAATAATGTGACTTGACCTCGCTCTCTAGAGTTATAATGAAAGAAATGTTAATGCGGCTAGATATGTTTTACAAATGAAGAATCATAAGCACTGAAAATCGGGCTTTTTGGCAATCCGGTGATGACAAAATGAAAAGCTTGATGTCGTAGAACGAAATGGGAAAAGTTAATAATAATTCAGCGGAAGTGAGAACCTCATGAAAGGGAGCGTAAAGAGTCAGGCTCTCAACAGTGTGTCCTTTTGTGTTAGGATCAGGCGGTCTAGTGATGTGTTGATTTGTTAGCAGTAGTAATTGTATAAGATTTAGAAATGTTAAGTAAAAATAAATCAGTAGGAAAATGAAACGAAGATAAATTATTGAAAACGTTTTTTAAAACTTTGTAGACATGTTTTCCTAATGTTATATTTGTATTGCTAATGAGGCTCTCCTTTTATCTACTGTTGTGTTCTAGTAAATTTTGAATGGGGCCTTTTTTTAAATTTATCTAATGTCTAAGAAGTACCGGTTAGTTTCTAACGTATTTTTGACAAGAACAGTTTCTGTAATAATCTCTGTCTCTAATATTAAGATTGCCTATATATAATTAGTTAACCATACTGTATATAACCATTTAGCTAAATATTTGACCAATACTATACCCCTAATTTGGCCGGAGATTAATTGCAGGTTTGCGCTTATGCGGTTAGTTATTAGATTTTCCTTCTTAAATCTGATTTTGGATCGGAGTTGATAGCCACAGGGTTGGATTTATATTGCCCAAGTACTTTTGCGATTTTGTGATGAAAAAAAGAAGATCTTGTTTGACCTGTTCGTCAAGTTTAAAATAAAGAATTGGATGGATGAGTTTTTGCTGATAGCACTTTTAAGTATTTTCTTTTTCTCCTTTTGTTTGTAAGCTGGACAAGAAATTATGCAAGTTGTTCTTCAGCCGACAGTCCACAGACCGTCCATTTAGCAAATGAAATGCGATCTTTATTGATTGTTTTTTGAAGGGATAGACCTGTGTTTCAACTTTTACATGTTTTGCTCAAGAACTTATCCAGGATTTTTTTGTTGGGGGTTGGGGGGATACAAAAAACTAAAAAAAAACGCATAAAAATTTGTTGATACTCATTTTTGTTACGTTTTTACGAGTTGGACAAACAATTTCGGGAGGATTCAAAACCTCTAACCCTCCTCCCCCTGGATACGGCCTTGGTTTTGCTGTAGATTTACATTTTTCAGTCTAAAAAATAGTACGAAAAATCTAATCTCTAGTATTAAAAAAAAAGCATCTGTTCTACCTTTTTGATTATCCATAAATTTTATATGAATTCAAATATCTGTATTCGAAACTTCAGTTTTAGGGTTCGAACTCGCAAATTTAAAATTCGTAGAAATGATCAGATTTTGTTGAACTTACCAAAATCGTTAAGCCGAGAGCTATGCTCGCAAATTTTTAGCCTGAAAAACACTTTATATGTCCAGGTCGGGAGTTATTAAGGTGCACTTATAGTTAAACGTTTATTTGTTTTAATATAGGCAAACGTTAGAAACTTGCGTCCGACTGCTAGCAAAAGAAAGGGGTGTAGGTATAAATATTTCATTATATACGTTTTGAGAGTGCGATTTTCTTCTGCGGTTCTTGAATAAACCCTAATTACCATTATATTGCGATACTGGGATACTGCTATGAGTAATTGTGGTACTTTAAAAATTCGAATTCTGAGTAAGAAAAGTCAAGGTGTCGATGAAGGTAGATAAGCTCATTTTGATAGAACTAATTTGATTGCAAAATGATCTTACAGTCTCGAGGCATTTGGTATAAAACACTTATATGTCCAGGTCGAGAGTTATTAAGGTATACTAATAGGCAAACGTTTATTTGGCCTTAATGTTATTAACGTTATATTACGTCATTGCGCTGATTTTTCTTTGATTGCAGACACCATCAAAGAGTTATAATATGAACCGAAATAAAGTTAAGAAGAATCGTTGATGTATAGTTCTAGCCTCGGTGGCTTTGTGGGGGGGGGGGGGCTCTAAGGATTTTCATAAGGGCGAGGATCAAACCCATGAAAGCAAACTATTTTATACCACAATTTTTTCCTCGTCTCCACTAAGGGATTGGAAGACCCTTATTTTTGTTGATTATTATTTATTGCATTGTTATAATATTTTTATATCAATTTATCCTTTGCTCTCAGAATGTTGCCCAATTATTTTCTAAGTTAACCACATTATATATACTGCTCAAAAACTGACAATAAAGAACAAAATGGTCTGCAAATCTGTAGATAATAAGGAGCAAGTAAAACACTTTTACATTCATATCCTAAATTGGCACCCAATTTCTTTAAAGTCACTAACCATGCCTGAACGTTACTTTAATTGTCTCGTAATTGACGCTCAAATACCTTTTTGGGGTTGATATGTTTTTGTTTGATATTGCAAGATTCACATATCGGGCGTCTCTGATAGTAGCTAATAAGTCGGTTTGTTGTAAAAACAATGCTGTTTAGCATTTTAATGTTGGATATGTTGGATATAAAATCTCAAATCTTTTTTTTATACAGAGATACTCGATGTAATACTGTGGTTTTTGTAGGATTTTTAGAATATTAGTGCCGAATAAATGTTTTGAAAAGTATGGAGCATAGTGTATATTATTCATAAATAGACGTTAACGTAGTCTGGGTTAGAACTGAACCGAAATTATTTTTTAAAGCCCTGTTACTGGTTTCTTCCCTGATATGGGGAACGAGGGGCGTTCACTTTCTGCCACATGGTGTGTATCTCAGAACGTCACGTGTGTCACCCAGGTTTGCCACGCTTGGCACAGTTTCTGATACATCTGGCACAGTTCGGTCACGCTTGCCACGCGCCACCTGTTTTACGTGATTTCTGAAAGTGGCACCCACCTGGATGGGAAGATGAATTTTCAAGGTTGATTCGTACAGTACAAGATTGAAATCACCTGAAAGTGGGATGCTTTCAGATGGGCGCCCCGTGGATGGGGATATTAATTTTTAAAGTTGATTCATACCGTATCGGCAAACAGGGGAAGATTTAGAGCGAAATCTGTGGGGGGGGGGGGGGGCAATGTGACAAGGGCGCCAATGAGAAAAATCTTGGAGGGGGGGTGTGACAAAGGTACCAATAATAAACCAAATTGACAAATTTATTCTATAAAAATCAGTGAAAAACAAAAAAGGAAAGAGGGCACCAGAAAAATCTTGGGGGGGACTAGGCCCCCCCCCCCTGGATCTGCCAGTGTCGGAAAATGTAGAGTTGATGCTTTGGGACCCCTCAGTGGCGGTTCTGGTCTTTCAGGGGCCCGGGGCTAAATCTTAATTAGTGCCCCTCTCCCCTGTCCCCAAAAAATTTTCAGGCTAAATTTAACAAAATCTTCATTTATTAACAAATCTTATCATTTATTTAAATCTGATTTTTTTTTTCTTTATGTGATAAAAGGAAATTTCGAATTCATTTTGCTTATACTTACTGCCAACTATGCCCTTTACTTTTTTTTTTAATAAAGATAAGCTTTTAAAAATCACAAAATTATTGTACACGTTAAATTATTTATTTGAAATTTTGCGGCCTCAAAATTTCTGCGCCCTGGGCAAGTGCTCCCTCGGACCCCCTTGCACTATGAAACGTCAAGACAGTCATGCTTTTGATATATTTTTGTTATATTTTTAAAATAATTAACTTGGTTTTGTGTTCTTTTAATTCGCCATCGAAACTAGTTTTTGTGCATATGTTTCTAGGAGACGATTGCGCCGGGGGCTATGTAAGGTTTCAAGTAATTTTTTCGCTTCTAATTTAAATATAGGTTCGTGATCAAAATGATTATGAGCGTTTCAGAAACCAAGTCCACTTTCTACATTTTTTTAGGCTTTAGCATAATAAGCGCTTGCTGGACTCTTGGATCTATAATCTGAAGGATATTCTCGAAACAAACGGATTAATACAAAAAGAAGATAAAACACTTCTTACTATCAAAAACTAAATAATTTTGCCTTTTTAAGTGATTTAAACAAGCCCATCCTAACATGTTTTTCAGAACATTTTCTGTGCTCAAGCATGTGAGGAAACACCAACAATTTTGGAAAATTTCCCCACCTCATGATTGAAAATCAAATCCATCAATGAAGCTTCTGCCCCACTCTCTGTTCTATGGCTTTGGAAAAATTGGTATCTCAGCGGTTTATATCATCATAAACTTGTATCTGATCGCGTAACCTAGACCAGATTGTTCGTATAGTAGATTTTTAATCACGTGTCCAGGAATTCCACGAATTATCACTTGCATATTTCTAAACGTCTCTGGATCTTTAAAAGGAGTAATAAGTAGATACGCGTATCGAAAGAAACACTAAAACAAAAGACCTTGAAGATACAACTTCATGTTGCTGTTTTGAAACAAGTTACTCTTGTGTGTAGCTAACTTAATTAACATCTCGTTCCAGTCTACCTCGAGGGTTCCTTTTGATTATGTCGCTTGGAGTGTCTTTCAGAGTTGATGTCCGTTTTTTAATTCGTATCAAGTCATGACATTGCGTGTTAAGGTGTTTTTCATGGGTAGAGATGGTTCTCCACGTGACCTTTTGTAAATCGGAGGCTACCAACAGCACTCTTTAATTTAAGTTCAAGGAGTAACTACCCTTGTTCATTTCCACAGCTTAGCAGCTTTTTGATATCGATCACGCCTTTTCTAGCTGAAAGCTTGGCTCATTTTTTTTTCCTTTTATGAAATCTGAACCATATCTGATTTTAATGTAGCCGCCTGATGTGTTTCAGTTCAGTTCTGCCTGCTCAACATCTATTTAAAAAAAGAAAAAAAATGCAGGGAAGCAAATTTTTTCACCGATATGCATGTTTTGATATTTGAAAAAGGATTTGATGTGTAAAAGATGATGTGCTCATTGTTAGTTGTAATATAATTGGTTTTCTTCTTTTTCAGACAAAATTTGGTAATTAAAAATGACCTAAATCTCGCATTATAGCCCATATAAATTTCAATGTGCCTCATATGGTCTAGGATTTTCTAACATCAAAAAATTTTATTTTTGACAGATTCATAAACACCACAAGAAAATCTTTATGAGAGATCGGAGTTTTTTACTTAGCATTGTAATGACCAAACGCCAGATTATATCAAATTAATTATTAATAATCACATTTTAATGCTGATTAAAATCTAATAACACATGAAAATTTGCATGATTTTAGAACAGGAATAAAATTCCCTTAAAAAGACGCCTCATCTTGCTAGAAATAAGCAATGAAATTCAACATGTTCGAATTCAACAGCTCTAAAAGCACTCCTTGCAAATATGAAATTACATAAGGCAACGTCAAAATAATTATATGTTCATTATGAACCTGGCTCTTCTGCAATATCCTTCAATTTCATATTCTCGGCAAGACGTTCTGTCTGGTGTGCGTGTAACTGAACCACCGTGTAACTGAACCCCCGTAACTGAACCCCCGTGTAACTGAACCACCGTGTAACTGAACCCCCGTATAACCGAACCCCCGTGCAACTGAACCCCCGTGCAACTGAACCCTCGTGCTACTGAACCCTCGTGCAACTCAACCACCGTACTTACATTGGGTAAAACACAATAGGGTTATGAACCATAGTTATTTAACTATGGTATAGTTATTTAATCTTTAAACTGTTTTAAATACAATGGCCGTCCCAAAATCTCAATGGCCGTCGGAAAAATAGGGTGGGGTGGAAGCCCTCCGATGACTTTTAACTCTGAAAAAGTGCACTGGAAATTTTATTTCCAATCGAATGAGTCCCCCCCCCCCCAAGTTCATACAAATTTTTTTCTACAAAAATATTATGTGTTAGCAATGAGCAACTAGCTTAACTTACAGCCCTTGCCTTAGATGCTGCTGGTGGGGTTGTTAACCCCCAAAGGTATGGTTATTTGATCTTCAGACTATTTTGAACAAAATGTTTATTTTTATTTTGATCGGATGTATTTTTTTGGGGGGAGGGGGGGGGGTGTCGGTTAAGAGAGAAAGGCAGATTGTCCTGAGGTTACCTTTGATTCTTCGAAATTGAACTTGAACTTTCAATTTCCAATCGAATGAGCCTCCTTCAAAGTTTTTAGGATCATCCCTTCTATAAAAACCTTAAATTTTAACAATTGGTAACTTGCAGTAACATACAAATTGCTGATACAGGTGTATCAGCAATTTTTTTTGTAACAGCTTAGCGTATCAAGATGAAACTTCTGGGGCATCTACCTGCTACTACTGCTATTAATACTGCTACTACTACTACTAATTCAACACTATTATTACTTCTACTGCTCCTACTACGACCTCTGCTACTATTAAACTAGCACTATTAATGCTACGCATATCAAGTTGAAAACTTGACAGAATGAGGTATTTGAGGTGGAACTTAAACTAAATCAAAAGACACTATGTGCATGCAGATTTTCAAAATGGCATATCTCAAAAAGGTATTTGTGTATTAAGTTGGAACTTTCAGAGAGTGCTTAAAGGGAAAGTCAATTCACTAAAAGGAAATATGCGCACGCTCAGGCCTGGATTTACAACTAGGTCCCTAGGCCCGGACCTAGAAGCGCATAATGCTAGCGGGAGCAATAAATTATCACTGAGTAATTTTTGCCTGACAAAAACTGGACAGATGTGATTTATCTTCGCCAGGTGCACTCTACCGCCACGCTGCCTATTCACAGAAAAGTGACTTTAAAACAACACAGGAATTCCATGGTCACTTATAAACTGTCAGATGTCTCCCAAGAATGGTAGCTGAGAGTTCGGTTCGGTATTACCCCTCTCTTTCATCACTTTCGCTCATCAGTTGTGTTCTGTTAACACACAGTTACATGGTTACATACAGTTACAGTTACATGGGGGTTCAGTTACACGGGGGTTTAGTTAAATGGGGTTGAGTTGCACGGGGGTTGAGTTGCACGAGGGTTCAGTTAAAGGGGGTTCAGTTGCATGAGGGTTTAGTAGCACGAGGGTTCAGTTGCACGGGAGTTCAGTTGCACGGGGGTTTAGTTGCACGGGGGTTCAGTTGCACGGGTGTTCGGTTATACGGGGGTTCAGTTACAATGGAACCGTTCGGTCTAGAAATGGAAGTTGAAATTAGTGTTAGTCGCCCTGCTGTTTGAAATTCACATTGTTAGTCTTGTCGGTTTGCACCATTGTATCTACGTTATCAAATAAATAAAAGTCGAGAGATGTTAGCTCTGGTCAACAAATGAACCGCTAATTCAGTAGGACTCCGAAGTCTATCCAACTTTTGAGGTCAAAATAGAAGAAGAAGAATCGGCAGGTGTTTTGAAAGAACAATTACCTTATTTCAAAAGCTCCATAATGACTTTCATTAGTAACATTATATCATAAGCCATGTTAACAGTGAAAATAAAAACTTAAATTAGAGAATATCCAATCAAATGATATAGAAGAACCTCGTTAAGTACCATTTAGACCACCTGAACACGAAAGAAATGTTCTTTGCTATTTTAATAGACATCATGAAAAGAGAAACTTATTTCATGACTCGTCTCATTATGTTCGGGTCATTAAAAATCTCCGTTTCTTTAAAAGTTCATAGTTTAATTTCAAAATAAAGGATGCTCCTTATCTCAGCGTCGTTTGATGGCCAACTAGATGGAGTTTATTTGGAATGGAGGATAGTCATTTAACAGGCCCTTATTCTTTCAAATAGTGTTTTGTGAATTTCTCGGCAATGTTCTTCATTGTAATCAATTAAACTGTTGTACGGCCTTGTCTATTTGAAAAGTCTGCTGGTCTTTTTCATTTATCTTCCCAATAATATGACAATATCATCGTTGGGGAGTCGAAAGAATTTTCTTCATGTATATTTTTAAATTGTTCTACAGGGTATGCCTATAGATAATTTAGCGTGGGATTGACTTTCAGGCTCATCAATATAAAATTAGCTGTTAAAATCTAAGTGAACCTGGACACACTAAAGTCGAAAGACTTCGATATCTCTCTCAGCGGCCCTCAAAAGGCATGTAAGGGATCAGGGAGAGATCCAGGGTGAGATTAGATAAGAAATTTTTTCAAAAAATCACTGTTACTAGCTCCGAAGGGCTGAATTCGAATTTCGGAGTCAAAAATATCATAAAAAAGCAGAAAAACTGGAAAACTGGCAAATAATGCCGAAACGAAAACGAAAAAAGAACAATAAGAATGAAAAAATGAAAAATGTCATTAACTTAAAAATGAATTCAAAAGTAATTTAACTGAGAAATGTCAATTGAAAAATTAAAGATAAAAACTGGTAAAACTAAAATAAAATAAACACATAAAAATAGTTAAAAGAGACTCTTTAAAAAAAGGGGGGGGGTGAAACCAGCGATTAAATACCAAAACCCCGGTTAGCACCATAGTCACAATAAAAAGAAGAAGAAGAGAAACTAGCTGGATATTTTATTTATTTTTTCTGTAATGAAGGGGACAAAGTTTTTTTTTCCTATCTGGAGGTCAAGCAGCGAATGGGGGACAAAATAGGAATGGCTTCAGAAACAATACCAGATATTTCGGTCACATATGCAATAACCGTCATCAGTAGTAAAACTACTGATGCAGTGCAGTGACCGTCATCAGTTTTACTACTGATGACGGTCACTGCATATGTGACCAAAATATCTGGTATTTTTATGAATTTCTATCACTGTTATCATTATCACTGTCTATTAAAAGGATTTTATCCCTATTTAAACTTTTGTTTATCGTCAGGGAAAGGCAGTATGGTCTCCGAATTATCTACGTTAGAGGGGGTTACTCTCATGTCAAAGTCTGAGGCATTATCTCCAGGTCTTCAGGTGAGCCAAATTTCGTTGGTGCCCCTCCTAATTCCTAATTCTATATCCGCTCCTGGAAAGGATGACGCGGAAAAGTAACTACTTATAAACAAGGGAAACAAAATAATTATATCATTGCACTTGGAGTAGTTCTACTGAAATAATCAGTGTTTTGGGATGGGAGTAATAGTCGCGTAATAGATTGTCTGCAGATGTGCATATTGGGGTGATTTGTCATTCCGTTAGCACTTTTAATAATTCCCACTCCCTTTTCTAAGAAATCTTTTGCAAAAAAGTACCGCTTCGAAACGGTTGAATTTTGGAGATAACTAGAGATTTTTCGTTAGTGAGTTCATCACTGTTTATAAAAGGAGTTAAACTAAACATGATCAAACAAATATATACAAATGCGGATATTTTCCAGTACAGAACGCAAAAATATTCTGATCAGATATTGCTCGAACTTATTTATAATACCACCTAACCCTGGCTTTTGTATGGATTCCAGCCAAGACAGTCCTAAACTTACAAGCACAAAGAACATTAGAAAAACGTCATGTACGAAAATGCTCCTTTGAATTTTTTCAAGCTTCAAAGAGCATCTCAAGGAAACTTGGGACACAAATTTAAACCAAAGCATATTTATATGTTGTAATTTATACCCTCCCCCCTCCTTAAAAAACAAACAGAGTGGTTTTGTTTCGTTTTCTAAATATATTTCATTAATTTTTAAAATTAATGGCGGGTTATTGGTTGTCTTCATTGGAATTCTAAAGTTTGAGCATGATTTCTCATTTGTATTTGCTGTTAGTTTAGAGCACGTCCTAGCCAATCGATCTACGTGAAGTGTGTGCTAAAGAATATTCATAGAATCTTAAAACCCATTGGCTATTTATGCTGTTTGAATATCAAGCAGGCTAGAAGAGGAAGCATTCTTCGGTGTTTGGAATTGAACCGGTATTCGTTTACGATCACGTTAGTTTTATTTTTCTTTAAGGTTTCTTGAACATGAAGAAGAGAAAGGGCAAGAAGAAGGAAAAGTGCTGTTTTAGAGTAAATACCAGGAACGCAGTTGGGACGTAGTCTAAGTTGACTTTGATAGTAACCAAATCATTTTTTTATATTAGAGACGTTTTTTGGGGCATGGTCAAGATGACTGGGAGTTCAAAAGGTGTTACATAACCTTTCTCTTGTCGAACTCAGATTTTTACCTACTAAATTTAGTATGTTATTTCCATGTCTCTTAAAGTTCCTCTCGATCGTCAAGATGCTTGTTTTTTTTCTAAACTGGTATTTTATCTTTTTCGTACATGCAGAAGCAGTTGACTTTAAATCTGTTGCTAACAGAAGTGATTTTGCCTTGTATGGGAGGTCAAAAGTAAATAAAAGTTCCCTGTTTGCCCATGGTAAAAAGGTATTATTAATACTCCTTTGTGGATACGTGGCCTGTTATCTAAAATAGAAGGGGGTATCATATTTTTTCTCATTATTTTTTTTTTAAATACAGGGGATGGCTCTAAATACCTTTGTGATCTTCCCAACAACCATACGGGGCAACCAAAGAATTTAAAACAGTGATAAAATCCTTAAAGGATTTGTCCAAATCCTATGCGTCTGAACTATAGCGTTAAGAGTGGAAACTCAAAATTGTCAGCAAGAAAAGCAAAACTTTAAAAGGAAAAAGCATTACCAACACCATCTAAAACTACCGAAGAAAACCCTAGAGCTGTCTATGCGTTGGCGCTTTAGTTATATCCTTTTTTTAAATACATGTTGCTGTCCTTGGCGCCAGTTTTATTTAATTCTCATGTGAAATCCTCAAATATCTGTTTCTATTCATGTTTCTATTCATTTAAAACAAAATTTTTGTATCTTTCCAACCCTTGTGTTACCTTGGTTCTTTTCAAGAATTACAAGTTAATTTGGAGTATCATTTTCAGTCAAAATACCCTTAAGATAGCTTCATACTGGCTATATTTATTTAGTTTTTTATTGTGAGCTTTTAATGTACTGGTTTCGCGTGATTGCTTGTTTCGTGACACTGTTGTTGATTTGGTCACTTCGTCGTGTTGATGTCTTTTTTTTTCTCACGGTTCTAATGTCTTAACTGACCTCTGTTTAACTTTTAATTATTAACAGGAAGATTAGAGGTTTTCATTCTGTTAATTAGTTCGTTTTTGCACCATGCTTAGCTGTAATTTGAAATGCTGTTAGATATATTTAACCCCAACAAGAAAGTAGATTGCTCACTGCTTTACAGGCTCGAAGAATGCTAGGTCTTGTAAATTTTTCGTGTTAGGATAATGGCCCAGTGGCGGATCCAGAGGGGGGGGGACAAGGGAGGCGCCCCCCTAGCGTAGTCTAAAGTAGTGTAATTTAATTAATTAACTCAAGTTTGCGTTAATTGAACTTGCTCCTAACGCAAGTTTATCGGATAAAACTTTTTTTCCCCCCCCCCCCCTAGTTTTTTTTCAGATCAACTTATTTTGCGCCCCCCCCCCCTAAAAAAATCCTGGATCCGCCCCTGTAATGGCCAACATGTAGAGATTCACTCGTACTATAGCGAGGCATGTATACTTACCCCAATACAGTGGTGATGAGACTCTCCTTCAGAAACGGAGGATTTGAGATCAAACTAAATCATTTCTACATCATAATGATATCATTTGATATTGTAGCGATGCCATTTCTTAGCTTAATTCGAAGAAAAGTTTTTGACCTGTGGTGACGTAGCGGGATTGATCTCTCCTAGCAGCAAGAACCTACTGCTGGACCTGGGATTTAATTCCGGTGATGAGATTATGCGAAAGACAAGACATGATAATCAAGCAAGAAGAGGAAGAAAACGACAAGCTGGTAAAGATTAAAGCAAACGGATTCGACTCAACATTAATTGTTTCAAGACTCGTTGATTTCCAGCAAAAGTTGTAATTTTTGCCCAACAGCATTGGGATGGGTGACAGTGCTTTAGCACGTGATAGTTTCTGGTCACTTCAGCTTTAATCTTGTTCTTCAGTTGCACAAAAATAGCTGCGTTTTTGTTTGAGATAACGTAAAACTAGTTTGATACACTAATGTAATTCACCAATTTTTCAGGGAATTAGGGTCTTTTGCACTAGTCTAAGGGGGAATTTCCCTATCCCTCCTGATCTCTCTCTGCAAGTATGGCCTCACTCCAAGGTGCATTGATAATATTTTTTTTAAATATCCCTGACCCTTTTCCAAAACAGAAATGTGGAAAAGACCACTTTAAGCCCAGACAAAGGCTAAGAAATTGAATTTTTTTTTGATGATCAAATTGTTTTTTTCGTTCATTTTTTATTTTCATTCTATTATAATGAATATTCAGTTTGATTTGCGCAAAACTCTTAAACTCTTATTGGTGTACTTTGAACCTGCTTAACTTGAAAATTACGGTGTTGGTAACTGCAATCGATGATGTTCCATATTACGCAATTCCTCATTTCCCAAGGTACTTGAGGCAAAAGAATATATCATGTACAGCCACCTGAAACCATTGGCTATTGTAAAGTAGGGCTCCCCTTATACTAAAACAGTTATTCTTCCAGTTAATGCCTCTTTAAGTTCTTATTTCTTGTTTTCCAGCTGGTTTGTCTAGTTTGGTTCGTCTTTCCAGAGTTTCCGTTTGAAATTTATCTGTGTCACTTTTTTGTCCTTTCTGTGATTAATTCTTGGAGCTTTTCGTGTAGTGAGGCATATCCTCACCTGTTTAGTTCTGGAAGGGCGAGGGAGTTTACTTTTTGGAAATAGATCTAATTACACGAATTATTTTTAAGTCGGAAATGATGTACGTGTCTGCTCATAGATTGACAGCTGAAAAATATTTTATTTGGAAATGCAAATGCTGGAGAATGTTTAGCTCTCTCCTCCGTTGACAAGACAAATTCAGAATGTGTTTTTTCCCTTAGGACTAAATGTATGTATATTTTGAAGCTTTATATCAAGGAATGCCTCTCGTACATGGAAGAAATTGGGGCAGGATCAAAAGTGAAACATAAATCAATGTTGAGCCGATCTTGGAGGTGGGACTGCAGAACAAGAGGAAGACCATGAAGTACATGTCATAGTTGTATGCCACTTAACTAGTACAATTCGATTGACTGTGGTCTCGCTTCCTGTTGTCTGGGTAAATTAAAATCACAAGATTTTCACAAATTTTCTTCTAACATCCTATACCCGTTATATAATCCACCTGCGTTCTAATCTTTTTTAGTCCCCTCGCCCATCAAAAATAAATTACTGCGCACATTT
>JAQQPU010000132.1:26427-36865 GCA_029168905.1 Artemia sp. Kazakhstan ARC1039 | reverse complement strand
GAAACCCTTTTTCCGTGTTTTTGAGATGCTACACATTTCTCTGAAGGTGACGGACTTAATGCATTTTCTAACTCAGAATTCTTGTCGGAACTTCAAACTTGAACTGCATTTTCAGTATGAAAAGACCAATCATTTGTCTATGAAAACATTTAATTTAATTTTATTGAAATGCCTGGGCGTCCAGCTCCTGCCAAAAAGTAAAATAAAAACATGGCTGTGTTTTAATTATGCTCGTATGTTTACTAAAAGAGAAGTATTTCTTAAAACAGGAAATGAGTCATATTGACTACTGACGCCATATTTGTGTCTTAAAATCTTATTAAAGAAAAAGCTAGCTTGGTGCCAATACCAGATCCCCTGCTGTGTGGCATTGACCACAGAAACATTGCCCTGTACGGAAACTGTAAAGTCAACTATACACGATTCGTATGTACCTTTTATTGACTTTCCATTACAAGACAGAGGGAGTGAATGCTGTTTTCAGGAAATCCCTTGACAAAACAGCGATACTATGGAACGAGATTTCAGGCGTTTTTTCTTTTCTAATTCTTTGTTTCTAATTAATTTCTAATTTCATGTCTTTTTATTGATTAAATTAAAAAAAAAACTTTTTCCACAAAATAAGTTTTTCAAAAAAAAAGTAAAGAACTCCATTAAACCAAAAATGAACAAAAATAGGATCAAATAATCTACCAAGCATACAACTACCACAAATCAGTATCAATAAATAAATTAAACCCAAAACAAACAGAAATTAAAATAAACAACAAAGTCAAACTGAAAACGAGCAGAAATTAATATGAGTAGGGTTCTATTCCCCTATGCTTTTAAAAGCCAGAATAAAATTTGTATTTTACTGAAAAAAATTCAAATGAATTTACTGAAGAAAATGTGCATTGTCAGTTTAATATACACATGCTGACATTTATTGCTTAAAATCTTAGTTAATTTTTGATTTCTTAAAGTTATAAAAATGAAAACATTCAAAAGAATTTTTGTCAGTAAAGTACAAATTATATTCTGGCTTTTAGAAAGCATAGGGGTTTAGAACCCTACTTATATTAATTTACTCTGAGGGCTGTGGGGGGTTGTCATCCTCAATGACATAACTTCCAGAACTTTTAACTATGTTGAACAAAATGACTATCTCAAAATTTTGACTTGGTGTGTTTGGGGATATGGTGGGCGTGAGAGGGGGGTTAGTTGCCCTCCAATCATTTTTGACTATTAGAAAGGGCATTAGCCCTTTGAATTTCCAATCGAATGAGACACTTTTGAAGTTTCTACGACAATGCTTTGTATAAAAAACCTTATATACCCCCAGGAAATAACTTACAACCCTTGCCCTGAGGGTTGTGGGGGGAGTGTCCTCCTCAAAGAACATATTTTTCAGATGTTTCAACTACGTTGAACAAAATGGTTATCTCAAAATTTTGATTGGAATTGTTTGGGAAATGGTGGGCGTAGAAGGGGTGTTAGTTGTCATCCAATCACTTTCGGCTTAAAAAGGGCACAATCCTTTCCAATTTCCAATCGAATGAGCCCTTTTCGAAGTTTCTACGACAACTCTTTCGATACGAAGTGCCCTGGTCTAAACAAAGAACGAAACAAATAAATAATACATTGTTCCAACATCGTTCTTTACTTAGGCAGCGCTGCTTTTCAGTAGAAATGAAGTGACTATTTATGTTTTTACAAAAGGACACACTACATATTAGATTGACTTAAATTAATTTGACGTCCTAGATCCGGGGCTCCCTGCCTTGTTTTTAGCCACATTCAACCTATTAGTATTCCACATGCCTCAGCTCTGGTAGGGATAAAATTGAAAATTTTATTAGAAACAAGGCAATGGATATATTTATAAAATATCAACGTACTTGTCATATTTAAGGGGCCCTTTACGCCTTAAAAAATTAATTACCTTCTCTGGGGCTTGAGCTAGCGTTGAGAACAAGCACCATTCCCTAACTCATAAACAATGAAACATAAACTGAACAAGGACAAGGGTTATTTTTTAGTTCCATTTGAAATCAAGAAACTCGACGATGACAATCGTTGTCAGTGGACAAATTATCATAACCATGAAAATAATTTAAATAATTTAAAATAATGTATTTACAACTCGAGTTTGATTTTTTTTAATGAAGCGAGAAGCCAGGCAGTCAGATCTCCAACTATGACAGCAACTTTGCCTAAAAACTCCAATCATTATGCCCTTTCCACTTTCAGCTCATAAGGTGGTCTTTTATTATATCTTTTGAGTACTTCATATTTATGGTTCAACATTTTTTTCTCATTCATCTGATTTGTCACGTCTTGAAAGTTGACAGTTTGTCATATCCGTGCTAAAATGGACAGGTGACGTGGACGATTGTGTTTCTTTCGATTGTTTATGATTTCACGTATGCATAGTTTTAAAAATGTATTCTCCATGGAATGGTATAACTCGCAGGTTAAATGAATCTGGCTGTTTATACGCCGTCCAGGAACTGAGCATAAACATAGAGGATAGGAAAGCAAACATACAAGAGAATTTATGACGCCTTTGAAGCAACAAGAATGCACAAGGATAAATTATTGCAATTTTTGCACCCTTTTGTAGTTCTTACCAAGAAAATCGTTGGTACCAGTGCATTAGGCGGGTATCGCTATATACTGTATCAAAGAAACCAGTCACGAAACCCGTCAAACTGCTATTTTATTAGCAGACAACGGGTGACTGCAAGATAAATTGATGGCAAAGCTTGGTTTCTCAATATTTAAACGATTTTTTGGGGGGGTTTTGGAGGGAGAAAGGTACCTACGTTAGGTTAGGTTACATATTTAATATATGCTATGCTTTACCCCCCACCCCCCCCCTCATCCCCACCCCTTATGTGCAAATATATAGCCCAAATTTGTTTCTAAACTATTATATATTCATCCTATTTTATTTTATTTCATTAGCATTAACCAAACTCGACTTCTTCGCGGTGCCCACATAATGCACCAGTACCAAATCGTTTTCAGTAGTCGTTGCCATCCAAACACGAAAGCCATTTTTATGCAGAATGAAAGTTTTGGGTAACTGTAAAGGCTATAAGGAAATAAATCAGAGCTATCGTTTTGAATGAAGAAGAAACTTAAAAGGAGATATTTGGTGGTTTCCTGGGTGTCATCAAAAAGAAAATACAAAAGAAAAGGAAATATAAGCGGAAGCGGTTTAGGCCAATGGAAATGTTTCGACCCATTATTTTTTCCTCTAATTTTTATGTGCCCTAAGTAAAAGAAAAATAAACAAAGCTGGACTTTTGTAGATTTAGTACCATTTTCTTGTACAGTCTTTGAAATTATATAATTTTGATAGTATACCTTGTGAGAAACCACTTGCCATCGTCCGAAATCAATATATATTTACAGTGACAATGAGATGCGCTGTGACATTTAATAAAATCGAGATTTAGCTACCACTAATTTGAGAATTTCAGGTTTTCCATATAATTTTCTAATTGGCTGAAAGATTCTTACTGACCCAATTTAGTACTTGCTAAAACTCGGTATTAGTAAAATCTCATTTTGAGAGGACCCTTAGTTTTACTAGATCTAAACATCAGTTTTGCTGTATCGATTTAAATATGAGAAATCAATAGATTAAAACTATGTAATCTGATCCATGATATGCTGTGCACCAATACTTTCTGTCATGCGAGATATACAAAAATGGTAAATACTTAAAGAGGATATATCGAAGGATTTGCAGTTATGGTCGAACTTCATGAATATGAAACAAGTATTTTCATGGGAAAGTCAGTTATAGTTGATTAGCGGTTTTCTTGAGGTTGCGACATAAAAAATAATGTATGTTCGAGCAAAAATAAAGAGCGACTTTTTGCTATCGTAGAATATCGATGTGGTCTATGATGTAAATTTTCACGAACGGATCTATTACGCAAAACAGGGCACTGGAAACCGTTTGAAGGCTCTTATTTCCGGCCCTCTATGCTTACAAGACTGGAAGATTTGTGTGAAGCTTGGCTAAGAACCTTCTTTCCTAAAACAATGCTTGAAAGAGTCTACAAAGACATGTGAACTTCCTTAATTTGAAAGAATTCCAGTTTGGCTTAAAGTCCGTTCCTTCCAGACCAGAGCCATCAGCAAGGTGGCATGTATGACCTTAGCCCAACTTGGAAGTCTTTCCTTCTAAAGCTAGGACAGGTAAAGACCCGATTTCATGGAATATATCAACCTTAAAGAAGATAAAAAACAAACCTTTCCAGGGTTCTAATTTAGTTCTAGATTTATTCATAAAAGTTTCATTCACTTAGCACCAAGCACCGTAATTTTTCTAATTCAAGAGAAGAAATATGTTCTGGAGAGGGGGAAAAAGGGCAGCAAGGAACTTGATGGAATTTTCTTGATATTGAATTTGGGCTATTCCCAAGGTTTTGTCTGTGTAGGAAGAAAAAAAAAATCCGAGCGATCTATCTTTGTTTCCTGTAAAATCTTGGTTGAAATTTCAAGTTCCAAGCCCTTGTAAGTTTTTTTTTTTTTTTTAATGCTTAAAGCGTTATGACTTCGGACAACCACCTCGTAGTATAGATTATTTGTCCGTGTAGAATACTACCCCAATCGTGACTGGACAATAGACCATTCTTGCTCGGCTTGACAGAAATATCAGCTATTGAGTAACTAAGAAGTCTAAGTAATGGACTTCAAATTAAAAGGGTTTATTTTTTTTTATCAAGTCATGTTTATCGTTGTTTATGACTAGCGCCATTTAGGGTATTGATGTGACGAAAGTTGAAATGAAAATGGTACCTTATTTTGGCAAAGCTTGTGAACGCCCTTTATTGTGATCAGGGTTGTCGGGTTGGACGAGCTTTTTATTATGCTTGCAAAATATAATTATAGGTAGCAAAAGGCGTCGGACTTTGCATAGTGGCGCCCCTTTGCGCTTCAACATAATCCGCCCCTTATTTTTACATTAAAATTTCCATTATCCTTGTTTAGTCCATATTTACGTTATTTGTATAATTGGTACTGCATTGAAAAGGATATTGTTGAAAGTACAAGCTACAAAGTTGGATCTATCTTTGACAGATAATTCTAATCTTTATGCTTTATTCCCCAGTTATCATTATTGATAATGAAAATTTTTTCGTTTGTGGATTTTTTTTTATTCAGTCAAATACCTTTTAGGTTTTATTAAGGATGGCGATTGAATATCCTCCAAATAAAAGACAACAGCCTTTTCTATTGGCCTTCATGAATGATCAGATTTTTTTCGGGGGGGGGGGGGTCAAAAATAAGTTTTGGCCACATTATCGATTTCTCCCAGGGAGCTGAGTCCTTCTGACCAGTCACGAGGCGTGGATCCCAATCCTCTGTGAGCTAGTGCCCTCTACCTGTAGTTAAATAGATCAACGGATCTTTATCACCTTAATGTTTGGCGACCCCTTCATGAAATTCTGAAAATTTATTATTTGGATCAATTATAAATACTTGAAAATTTAAATAAGTGATATTAGAATTTCATTGGGAAATATAAGAGTAGAAAATTCTTCTTTGTTTTCAGCTCTACCAAGTGAATTTCAATCAGATCGTTCTGGATTTAGCTCTAAGAGCTTGCATTGAATTGTATTACTTAATATTGCAAGTACTATGCTTATATAATGACAAAATGATAAACAAATTTAAGTGCGTTCTTTCACTTGCTGTTTGGGTGTTCATTTGATTTTGAGCCTAGGTTATGAGACATGCTGCGTATGGTATTTTCCCCTTTTTGCGAAATATGATCCCCATTTGCAAGAAAAGAAAATATATTTGGACTGATTAAGGATGGAACTTTTTTTTATAAAATAGTTTATAGCGCATATCAGCTGCTTCCTGAAGGAGAAGAAAACAATTCCGAAAAAATCTGGTTTGAAAATTCAAGAAAGTTATTTTCACAAGATAGGAAATAAGCTTGCAGTACAGGTGTTTATGCTTAATTTGGGATTTTCAATACTTGTGGAAATCAATATGCGGCTATTCGGAAGTTGTCTGTTAAGTCTTTACGCCTCTTTCACTTGTAACCTGGAAAGTAAACGCGGTTCCGAGCACACAAAAATTAGATTTATGTCTCTTCACCGTTCTTTTCAGCTGCATATGTAGGTTTTAATGTGATTAGGCTCGTACATATTTATCTCTAACGAAGCTGTAACCAAAAAGACTTAAAGAGATATGAATAAATGACAATCGCGCTGTTAATCGCTGACCAATGGACCCAACAAATCTTCACTTTCTGTTGTCAGCAAAAAAAAAATTTTTGCGTCATGGGGACGAGTTTCTTCAACTAGTTCCTCGGAAATGATGGCAAGTTTCTTACTCTGGGCTTTAATATCTCCGGCGGGAAACACTGAACGGCGGGAAAGGTTACAACTTTTGCTGTAGAAAATCCTACTCTTGAGGGGTTTTGTCAAGATTAGTTTGCACATCCATTTTTTTTCGGACGAATGAAACCTGAACAAGATCTGCTGCAACATGGTATTTCCAGGGGTTTTGTCTTTTTCCCGTGCTAGAAAAATCGGCCTGTTGAAGGTCTGAAAAGACTGCATGTCTTTAGAGGGACGAATTTTCAACTCGATGTTAGGATGGACTGTGTCCGCACTCGTATGACTATGACCTTCTGTTAATTACCGAATATCAATTCGATTGATTTGGATTTCTGAGATGTTTATCATCTGAAACGGAGTTCGATATAGTCTCTAATTCTCCAGTTGGGCAGTAAAGCTGTCACAGTAAAATAAAACATCTCCCATTCTTTGAGCTGTCTGGGTGTCTATGAATTTGTGAAGAGCCCTTGCAATTTCTTCCACATTTTTGTGTGGGAATTCTATGGAGGTTTTTTTTCCAGAGAAAATTGAGATCCATTTCAGATTTTTTTTTTTTTTTTTTTTATACATGATCCGGACTGGTAACATAAACGTTTATTATTTTGTTGTTACTTTTCTTGGTGCTTTTTCAGCAAGAAGACATGATGTTTTTTTTCAGTTCGTTCTTCTCGTTGTATATTAAGATCGACTTCCATCCCGGGATTTGGATCTTTAAAATCATTGACTTGGAAAAGTACTGGTGATTCCTCTTGAGAGTTCTCATTTATGTAGTGCTTCACAGAAGATTCAAATGTCATAATATGTTGAACTACGTGGGATTCATCGTGCTTCACGATAAAGCTTGACATCCTCTCGTAGAACCGTTTCTCGTTTATCCACCGTTCCACTGAGTTTGAGAAGACCTTTGCGTGTTTGCTAAGGTTATAATTGCTGCGTAATCATGCTGGATGATCTTTTTGAATTTAGGTCGGTAGCCGAATTTTGCCGAGTATTGGTTTGTAGATTTGTGAAGTTTAGTATCAACTGCAAAGTAAAACGTTATAAATCTGATCTTTCTGATGAAAGCATTTTCTATAATTCTGAATCGCCTTCGCTTTGGCTACTGAGTATAATGCTTGGCTAAGGCCACTTGAGTTTCTGCTCAAATCACTAAGACAAGAAAGATTGACTCTTGTAGCGCTCGGATACTAAGTGAGGACTGAAGCTTTGATTCCCCCAAATCACACCTAAAGAAAAGGGTTTCTCGTTGGTGAAAGACATTTTGTGGTCAAACTCAGCAACAGATTCCTCATATCGCTGACTGTATGAGCTCGTCAAACGAGGAGATTGACTAAGTTCATTTTCACCAATAAGTGACCTGGGCTGGTTCATATTAGGCTTGAGGAGCTCATGCGTTGAGAAGAGGACGGGGTAGAGGTATTCATCAAGAGAGGCTGATCTTCCTGGATGTCATTTGATTCCGCTCATATTGCAAGATTGAAGCTGTTTCACAAAAACGGCTGATATCATTGAGCCGAAAGTGCATATATGACATTTTCGTAATTCTGCAAAAGAGTTAAAATGATATTTTTAAGTTTTGTTCGGAAACGCCTTTCGATCAGTTATTTCGAGGAAACAAATCTGCAAAAATTACAACATTTAGCAGAATAGTGTGGTTTCATATTGGTATTCATTGTGCTTAACATTGTTTTAGGTAGTCCTTAAACTAAAAGTACTTGAATATTTTGTGTTCCAATCACCTTCATTCTCCCTACTTCTTTTCAAGTAAATGCACCTTTGAATATGTGAATTAGGGATTCAAATCTATCCATCAGGGATACAATTACAAATGTTTCTCATTTCTAAACACATGTTCACAAAAAGTGTGAACTATAACCTTTCTTTTTTGGGTATGGCCGCATACATTTTAGTTTAACACTTTTTCTTTTAATTTTTGAAAAACAAATTAACTGAATTTGAATTCCAACTTGAAATCATTATATGGCATATAATCAACTAGTAATGTAAAATGATCTGCACGTGCACGTATTTTATGTAATTGTTCTTCTTTTTTTTTGGGGGGGGGGAGGGGAGAGGGGGCTCATTCGTATTAGTTGAAGGGACAGTCCCCATTTCTTGTCTACGCTGTGCTTTACACATACTAAAGGAAAATTTAAAATAGAATATGTATTTTCAGGTATATTGGACATGACATTCAGCTTTTCCTGAGGCTATTACATAGCGTTGTTTCATTTTGGGCATTTTGGTATGTGTAAAAGGCAATAAAGAAATGGATCTAGGTGGAGTACACACATCAAAACACCCCGTGCTATGTAATGGGTGGGGACACTTATTCCCATGTTTTCGGTACTTCCTAAAAAGGACTTTTTTTTCCCTGGGTAATCTGATATGGGCGATAATCGTTTGTTATATGAACCCACCCTGTTCTTCAACTGGTGGTCTTATAAATAATTTATCATGGGACGAATAAAAGTGTTTTGAAGGGTTTATTCCTGCGCTTGCGTCATCAAATCCAATTGATTATTTGATAGTAGTCAAAAGTGGGTTGAACAATTTTCGTCGATGAGAAATTGATTTCAAGCCAATGTCATAACAGATCGTTGGTTTAGGCTAACAGTGTTTAGACTTATCAGTAGGCCGCATTGCAATTTGCAGGTTCAAATACAGTTTCTTTGAAATATTAAATAAATAAAATACAAGTTTTTTCAATCAAAAGTAAAAAGCAATATTAAAACTTAAAACGAGCAGAAATTATCTGTGTATGAGGGGGCTGCCCCTTCCTCGCTCTTTACGCTAAAGTCTTAAAGTTCTTTAAAAATACTTATCTTTCAAATTCAACGGGACTTGTGTCTGAGCAGTCTTTCATAAAGAATTGTGACAAAAGTCAAACTTTAGCGTAAAGAGCGGAGATTGAAGAAGGAGCAGCCCCCCTCATATACTGAATAATTTCTGTTCATTTTAAGCTTAAATGTTGCTCCTTACTATCAGTTGAATAAATTTGCTTTTTTAAATTCAGTTTCTGGCCGGTTTTCAAATCATGCCGGGAATTCTCCTTCCCTCCACCCCCGTGAAAAATTTCCCCTTTAAAATTTTCCCCGGAAACTCCTTCTCACAAAAAATTCGAAAATACCCCCGCAGAAAATCCCCCCCCAAAAAAAAATTCCGTATGTCCTGATTACTATTACTATGTGTGAACAATGGGCAAATTGCGTAACATACAGTCTTTTATGGGTTGCCCTGTTATCCCCAAAGGCATAGTTATTGGACGTTTCCATTATGCTAAATAAATGGCTCTTTCACAATTATGATCGTTTGTCTTTGGGGGGAAAGGGCATGGAAGAAAGGCTAGATACCCTCCAATTTTTTGTTCACTTAAAAGGGCACTAGAACTATTGATTTTCGTTCAAATGACCCCTCTCCCAATCTTCTAGGAGAAGGTTCGATACGATCACCCTACAAAAAACAACAACAAAAAAAAAACAAAAAAAACAAATAAACACGCATCCGTGATGTTTTTCTGATGAGATATGCAAAATTCCACATGTTTGTATATATGGGCTTTAAACCTCTACAACTAGCTTTTCTGATATTCTGAATCTGATGGCGTGATTTTTATTAAGATTCCTTGACTTTTTGGGGTGTTTCCCCCGTTTTTCGAAAAATTGGGCAGAGTTCCTCAGGGTCATAACTTTTGATTGGTAAGATTAAACTTAATGAGCTTTATATATTTATAATTAGCACAAAAATTCAATTCTTTCGCGTATCTATTTTATTATTATATGTTTTTAATTTGATAACGGGGTTTATTCAAGAAAATACACAAAAAAATACATAAAGAAAACACTAAAGAAAGCAAAAAAGGCAGTACAACGAGCAAGCTTTCGCTTGCTTGGAGTAACCCCTTAAATATAGGAAATAAATTTAAAAAAGAGGAGAAGAGAGAAAAAAAAAAACTGTATTTGCCCTATTCCTGGTCGCAACAACCCTTCCAAACGACAAAAATATTGTAAATATCGCTCTTTACTTACAAAAAATATCGATCTTTACTTACAGTTTGTTACAGGTACGTACGCAGGGGGGGG